>APFE030186007.1:77703-92224 GCA_000404065.3 Pinus taeda
CAATGAACACAAAAACAAAATTATCCGAATATGAATGCAACACACTATTCATTAAGCACATATATGTAGTTGGAGCATTAGTCAAACTGAATGGAACTACAATAAACTCATAATTCCCAAACCTGGTCCGAAATGTTGTCTTGTAAATGTCCTCCTCTTTGTTGTGTACCTAGTGGTATCCTGATCTCAATTCAATCTTCGAGAACACTACTTCTCGCTTCAATTGATAAAAAAAGTCATCAATCCTCAGTAACAGATACTTGTTCTTAATAGACACTTTGTTCAACTGCTTGTAGTCAATGCATAATATGAGAGTACCATCTTTATTCTTTACAAACAACATTGGTGCACCCCATGGTGATACACTTGGCATAATGTATCCCTTGTCCAGCATTTCCTTCAACTTCAACTTCAACTCTACCAACTCAGGTGTGCTCATCTTATAATATTCTTTTGATGTTGGAGCCACCCTTAGCACTAACTCAATAGAAAATTCTACTTCTTTGTGAGGTGGAAACACTGAAATCTCTCCAGGAACTACATCCTAAAACTACTGTAGAAATGGGTATTTTAAAAAAAAAAAAATCATCGTCAACTTCCTTACCTTTGTCACTAGAAGTGTGCACTGCAAATAACATACACCCTTTCCCGTGACTACATTTTTCATGCATAGTTATCACCATCCTAACTAATGTGGCTTTCTTATTTCCATGTAAGACTCTTGGTTCCCCATTATCTTCAACACACTCAATGGATTTGTCCTAACAATCCACCTTAGTTCTATGGAGATACAACTAATCCATGCCCTACAACATACTGTATGATCTCAACAGTAATACATTTAAATGTGTTCTAGTAGGAATACCATTTAAATCGAATGCACAGGTTCTTACCCAATGATGAACTCGCTTCTTTGTACCTGTAACCAATTTTACTAACCATAATTTTGCATGCAATTCCTTACTCAAACCACACTTATCCACCAAGTCAGGACTAACATAGCTATAATTAGATCCAAGGTCAATCAAAATAGAAATAACCTGATCATAAATATTACCATGCATCTTAATGATAGATTCATGATGATTTGCTTGTTTGTTATCCAATGTTTCATAAATATGAGAAACACTCTAACCAACATCCCCAACCGTATGTGCCTCCTATGCACTATATATTTGAGGTCTATCACACTAATTTTGTGGAAAATCTCTCTTAAGGTGCTCCTTACCACATGTCCAACACTCCAACTAACCAATGCCCTCACCTCTATGCTACTGCTATGATCCATGCCCCTATCTAGCTACATTGAACCTCTTTTGTGGTGCCACATTTTCTTTCTCATCTGAATTCTGAGGCATTGTTCTTTTCAGCTGCCATTTACCTTTACCTTTTCCTTTTCCTTTCCATCCTTGCTGAGGTTCATTTTTATGCTTTGACTGTTCATAGAAATGTTTCAATTTTCAAGTAACTTCCTCAAGTGAATGAGGCTCATCATACTCAATCTAATCTCTAAATTCTAGTGGAAATCAACTGAAAAATCATTGAACTTTATCCTTCTCATCTTTAAGATATGGTAGATACCTCAATAGCTCCAAGAACTTGGTCGTGTACAGTTCATTTTTCATTGACCCCATCTTTAGTTCATAGAATTATTTGGCCTTAATGTCGTAGTACCTTTCTGACAAGTATTTCTTCCTAAATATCCTCTTAAACTCATGCTAATTCAAGTACTTTGTCTTGATGTCTATGACCACTTCAAATCTTCCCACCAAATGTTTGCTTTACCTTTCAGGTTGAAGATAGCAACTTTGGCCTTCATGTTTTCTGTGTACTCATGCAACTCAAATAATTTGTTCATCCCATGTATGCAAGCCTCTACATCTTCTGGTTTATTCAAGTCTACATCAAAAGTAGGTGGCTTTGATTTCTTAAACTCATCTTGCAAGTATCCCCTATCACTCCTCCAGTAAGGATGATAAGGATGACAATCATGATGTCTGTCAAAACTAGAACTAGAATAGTACATGTATCCATCACCTATCCTATCCAAATTATCCAACAACATGCCATCTCTAACAATGTCATCTCTATTTGAAATGTGACCACCATGAGACCTACTGCCATATGCCCCATTAGTTTTGTCCTCCTGTCCATGGCCAATCCGAAGTGACCCTTTTCACTACAATTCTAACAAACTTTAAAGGAGTAGAGCATTAACCTCTACTTGTTTCTCTTGTTCCTGTATGATCCTATCATTGTTTGCCTTACAACTCTTTATTTCTTCCTTCAAGCTTCTCAATGTTTCTACCAATTCAGAAGAGTGCCCAACACCACACTGCTCATCTGATTCATAGGGAGATTCTTTGTGGGCTACAATCTTGCTATTCATTTAATATTTTTCCCATAAGGCATACTATGTCATCTAAACCAAATCACAATAAACCAACGTACCTTAGCATAATTCGGGGAAGATATCTCATCTGCAAGATCATCAAATTGGCAGATACATGTATAAACACAATCATAAAAACATGTAGACATATAATACATAAGCACATAACCATGTAACCATCAGTCTAGCTAAAGTTCATTAATCAATGCATGACCATATCAACTACACATACCATGAATTTATGCATGGCAGCAACAACCATACCAATGTACAATGATGATACACATGCATGAACAACATGTAACCAATCATACACTCATGAAGACATGGTTCATAACATCAACATCCTAATTCAGATGGCGACATCACTACAACCATGACTGACACCATGCATATGCAACAACCATATAGAACACAAGAATGATTAACACATGAAAACTACATAATGCATGAACAACATGCCACCAATCTAGTATGAGGGGTGAATCTTGCTCTAATACCACTCTGTAACACCCTCCTCCCACATCTACTCAAGTAACCAACTAACTGGGGTAAACATGTGAGAAGAGCCTACTATGATTGGATTCAACCTCCTATGTGACCTCAAGGAAGTGGAATCGATGGAAACACATCATAAAGACCTTCCACATAACCTACATGACTCCTAGGAACCATCCCAACTACTCATGTAGCTAGCTGTTGGGTCCCACTGAAGTTTTATACCACTTGACCCCCGGACACTCCGATGATATGGACTTGACAGCACCCAGGAGGCTCTGGATGCTCTCATGCCAAGGCATGACAACGTCTAGGTACTATTTTTCCTAGTGTTGTGCCAACGTCTCTGGGATTTGAGCCATTTTTCAGGCCCAGAGCCTGGGTCACTACAAATAATTTAATGATACTTTCAGAATAGAAAGATAATAGGGAAACAATGATGCAAATGTAAATACTTGAATAAGCCCTTAACTGAACCCCTACTAGCCATGACAGTTATTTCATCAAACATATCACAAATATGTAATCTACAGGTGTATATGATAAAGTTAAGTATAGGGGTCTCATACTTATCTGAGAATTGCTATGAAGAATTGTTCCCTTATATCATTTGTTGTATTATCATCTATTAGGTCATAGGTACATTGTTCATTCATTTACAATTAAAAACATGATGAGAGCCATACATAGCCACTGTCATAAGACATATACATAACCAGCATAATAGCAATAGAAATACGAAGGAAATCACAAACATAAGATCCACATATAAACTAGTATGATACTCATAGAAATACAAGGAGAAATAACCTCATATTGATGATACAAAATCCAAACCTGGGACGGGACTGTCGCATTCCACGCGAACATATAATGGTTGAGAAAAATATCTCTTCAGTCATTCACCCTTGTGCCATATTCCAAGCATGAATGTGGGACTCAAAACAAAAGAAACAACCAGGGAATCCTAAGGCTAAACCACCTTATCCTCATCAATAGAAACCATGGTTCACCATAATCCATCCTTGATCACTGGGCCAATACAATAAACATGTAATAACATGCTTTACCATGATCTCCACCAAATCACTAGGCCAAAACAAGCATGGATGCCATCGAATTTCTCCACCTACACCATGAGGAATTTTCCTGTCTCCTATTCTCTCAGGCTTTAGCGCAATCCACAGTTCAATCGAGGGATCACTAGGCCCTAAAACAAGACACCATCCTCTAGGCTTTACTGTATATCTCACCATTCATTGACAAGGATTGCTAGGCTTAATCAAGCACAACCACCTCTAGGATTTATCGTATATCCCTCCATTCACAGGTAAGGATTGATAGGTCCACTGACACAACACAATCCTGGCTTTACTACAACCCACAATATGGCTCAGGGGTTAATAGGCCAATGGATTTACCATGATACACAATTTGGTTCAGGGACCACTAGGCCATGTGTTCTATCATTCAGAGATCCACCCCACTTAGCATCAATTCCATCCGACAATCTAGCTCAACCAAAATATGAGAACCCCATCACACCATGACTATCCAGAAATGGAAAGGTTAGGCTGAAAACATTGTTACATCTAGAAAAACCCATGCCATAACAACAAAAGAACCACATGTAATACCATGCATTCCATACCTAGCAAGGAAAATACCAAGGAAAATTGATAACTGTAAAGAATCTTGTTGTAGCTATTTGATCTTACTCTTCCTTTCTTTCTCCTTCCTTCCTCTTGCCTTCTTTGTCTTTCTTAATCCAATGCCAAAGTGCTCTAAGAAAACTCCAAGTGTCTAAGAGTGAGAGAGAAAGAGAGAGAATAATGAGAGAGCAACAAAATCGAACTGAACAAAGGTTACATAATGATCCTCATAAGCCTTTGTAGCAATTAGGCCTATATTTTCTTTATTTTCCCTTAGTTTCCTTCATTTTTCTCCTCACATGCAACTTGTGACATTTCACGTCCCTTTTCTCCTAATTTCCATTATTTTCATAAATAAATGTGCCAAAAATTATATTTTTCCTTTTCAAAGCCTTAGCCATTGCCTTTGCCAATTTCCTTAGCCATAATAAACCAATGAACACCCACATGTTGACAGTGTTGGACCCACCAACATGTCAAGGGGATCTCCCCAGTAAGAAGTCCCAATTAGACCTTAGACCATTTGGTGTAGGAGTCCCAGTAGTGGGTTGTAAGGTAATGCCTTGACCGCAATGTCGCACAGAAGTAAGTAAGATAACTTTGTCAATAGGAAGGGTGTGACTGATGCAAAGAATCAAGGAATTCATACAAGAGGTTCCAACCCTTTGAAGGGAGAGGAAGGTGAAGGTGAGTTCCAGGTTGAAAGGGATTAGTCCCAACTTGGATAGGAACACACCACACAAAGGACATGCATAGCTTCCGGTGGAGTAGTCCACTCGAATGCGATAGTCACAACATACAAGGTAAGATAACATGAACAACGCTCACGGATCAGTCTGAGACGAGTGTGATAGTTGATATAGCAAAGTTCATGAGAAAGGTCTATCTGATGTCTGAAAAAGCAGTCGACACGGACGATGACAACATTAACAACATATAAAACACATTAACAATAAGATTCATATAATTTCATGTGAATTAGTTCATACACAACTATGTAAGTTAAACAACGCATATCATTAAAGAAATCGGAATAGTCCAACTACAATAACAACATATGCATGAAAATGTGCTGGCTCTTATTATTAAAGAATTGTAAGTCACAATCATACAACACACCATGTAAACTTGCTAGTCCCAACAGTGGAATGTTATAGCCACATCTGCCTGCTCCTCCAAAGAGATGTATTAGCTTCATGCAATGGAGAAGCCAAGTCGTGTTACAATACTATCCAAGTCTTCTTCAAGATAGTCTTAGTAGAAGCTTGGCTGACCAAATGCCTATACAATGAGTTATGAGGGACTATTTATAGCAAAGGGTGGGGTGATCCTTGACATTCCCCTTTATGAAAATTCAACTATCCTCATGACTCTTCACCTACTTTATGACTGTTACATTCACTCTTGACCCTTGACTTACACTTGACATGACTCAACATTACAATTCACATGTACCCATGTGAACAATGGCTTGTACAAGCCAAGCTAGACACCACTATGATTTAGACAACTATAGAAGTCCAACTCCTCAACATCCCCATGTTGATGAATAGTAACATATTTGTGCCAAGATTTGTAGTCTCTGACAGTGTCCGTGTGTTCCACCGTGACATCCATCTGGAACCTAAACCTTGCCTCCATGGCATCAAGGTACACTGTTCGAGCTTCTCTGTCCAACTCATCTGAAGGAATGTGCATCATTGTCCTTAATGTGGTCAGACCAAAAACATACTTGCGCATGATGTCTGCACTGATAGGTAAGTTTGGACTAGTGACGATGCACATCAACTCGTCGAAGTATGAGTCAAGCTCCTATTGGACCTACTTCTTGGTATTCACTTCGGTGAGAGTCCTAAGTGATGGAATCACGTGTGTTTACCACAACCTCCATGCTCTTGAATACTTGTGCATGGGAAGCATGTATGCTAGTGATGAGTTGCAGTAGGTCCCCATAGTTCTGGATCTTACTTCGGATATGTGAATGTAGCTCAACCGCATTGGCCCTCATCATCTTGGGAAAATGAAGAGGAGCTCCCTTGTACTTCATTGTCCATGCCTGCATGTTTTCAACAACAATATGTCTGTTTTTCGAGATGCGAGCTCTTCTCACACATCGATGTTGCCATCCATGAAGATGAATGACTTCTTGATGCATAGTACCAAACTTGGAGTACAAAGCTCACATGACTGTATCCAAGGACAATACTTCATCTAATATTGCCTTCTTCAGTTCATCTTAGGCAGACATTGTCACCAAGTCTCCTCCTTGCTTGGCCACCTGTAGTTCCTTTTCCATTCACTCATTCTTAGCTATGAGGAAGAAAACACTAGAGCTAGTGGCTTCAGCATACACTCTATTTTCATTGGCCAAAGTAGGAGGGTCCTTGTGCATTTCAGTCATGATCACTTGTTCTTCAACCTGCACAGGGGATGTTCGGTCCTCTGAGTTGGTACTCTGCCAGGCTGCACAAATCTATGTTGAGATTCATCAAAGGAGCTATTGTGCATCTCTTCTTCCATCTGACCACTAAGGATCTTAGTGCCTCCTTGGTCATTCAAGACTTGCGCATCATCTGAATGCATTGAAGTGGGTGATTCAATCTCTATGTCATGAGGCATGAGGTTAGTGTCCCATTCCAATTCTGATTGCTCCATGTTTGCATGCAATTGTTGAAGAGCATGTTCTATCTCATGAGAAAAGTCTTTCCCCTATGAGTACTCACTCTGTTCACCTGATTCCAACTGTTCAAAATAATCAACTACTTGTACGGGAACTACTTCCTATGTCTACACATGATACGTCCCCTGTTGAATCTGCTACTGCTGCACTCACTTCTCATGTTGTTTCAACTCTTGTTCTTTCCAGAGTTTCTCTCTCAGCTCGTGCAATTCCTTCTCTTATTCTCCATATGCCTTCATGCAATATGCCTGTCGTGTTGCTACCTATTTTCCTAAATAGTCTTAGTTGCTTGTTCTACAAGTGGATTTGCTCAAAACTTGCAGCTTTGTTCCTCCTCCATGTAGTCAAAAATATTTCTCTTCCCTTTTTCATGCATAGGTATGCTTGGCTTTGCTGCCTCTGTTGTTGCTGCTACTGCTACTATTCTCTGTGGTTCTACTTCATGATGTCGTGCTAACCATTCTATAGCCAAACCGACCTATTCATTGGGTCTGGAGTAATGGTAACAATACCTCCATGAGTCTTCCTCGACCCAATGAAATTCCCCATGTATCCAATTGAACTAAACTCTCATGCAGTGATCCTTTACAATGCAATGTGGGTCATATGGGTTGAAGCTTCGGAGGTCGAATGGGTACTTCCTCATTTGTTCAACTTCGACATCTGGTTACTTGACACTACGGGTCTCATATGACCCAATATACAATGGATGAGTGGGCTAAGGTGCCTTCTTCTTCCGATGCAACCTAATTGTTAATCCGGCTGAGATATGATATCGTACTTCCTGCATGACAAGCACGTCCAAAGCAAACTTTGGCAGAACATGCGAAGGCTTCTCTTCATTGAACACTCAGATGAATGTGCCATCTGGTGAGTCATACCAATGTGCAATGCCTAACAATGCCTTCATCGCTTCTTCTAACATGCAGGATGGATCCTGTTCAAATATTAACATGTACACTGGGGTGAAAATATGGTCAGACAGTCGTTTGATCACTCCTCTGAAGCTACGCTCAGAGAATAGCTTGAAATATTTGCTCACAATAGTCTCTGCTAGTGACCATGCCCACTCTAAGCCTGAGAAATCATGTCAGGTGCAGACTGCATCTAGAATGTATGCAGACATGTAAATCTCTGCATGCATGCCTTCGGGTGATTGTCGAGCCTTCATGACTTACTCATTCAGTTGATGAGCCAATATGCTAGACCAGTTGCACGGTCTTCCTTCTCTAGCTAGTTGGTCTAGCACGACCACCCAACTCTAAGAAAAGGTCTCAGTGCTTGCTTGGCCACCCAGTCGACATGTGAATATGATGAAGTATTGGTATACCTTCCTCAATATCTTTGTCTTATAGATCCGATTAGGGGTCATATTAAAATGAGTTGGCTCCTTTACTTAATCCTTCAGAATGTCTCTGGAGTGGCCTTTGTTATTAGACAAGCTGAATGGAGGGGTCATGACAGTCATGGGATCGTCCATCTGATACATCTCATCGTAATTGTGTGCCCAGAAGGTTGCAAGATTCTTCCCACTGACACTTCTCAAGGTCATTGTCTCGGGGTTAGTGTGAGAGATGATCTAGTGAATCATGTCCATGCATGGGAACATGGGGTATCTGCATGATATCTCGTACAAGTCGGACTTATGAATTTTCACGTACACCTGATATTCTTCGAGGTCTTCCCCAAAATTACCTATGGATGCTTCATTCACCTCTTTCCACTTTAGTTTGATGTCCTTGTCCAGATACAACTTTGTATCTTTATAGATCGACAAACCAGAGGACACCTACTTAGCTGTTGCTCCAGCTGTCATACCATTAGTGTCCTGAGATCCTATTCCCTTAGAAGCATTGAGATAGATGAACACCTGAAATATATGGAAACAAGCAGCATGCATGGAAAGATATATGTTAGTGAAAACAAAGCAAATCTGAGGAAGGACACAACACATACCTGGGGAACTGATGAGCCAGATTGCACAAATTTCATTGGGAGGTTGGATGACTAGCTTCCAGAACTGCACAAAAGGTAGTCTGGACTGACTGGGAGGTTGGACTGGCTGCTGGCTCTGAAAAATGCACAATCGAGTTGGGCAGTTAGCTGTTAGGATTGCACAATGCGCAATTCC
The DNA here is from genome assembly GCA_000404065.3 of Pinus taeda. Lineage (NCBI taxonomy): Eukaryota > Viridiplantae > Streptophyta > Pinopsida > Pinales > Pinaceae > Pinus > Pinus taeda. Next base: position 87,057 of record APFE030186007.1, read on the forward strand.
AGCTAGGAAAGACTGTTGGCCCAGGGATAGATTTGCGCAATTTTTTGGTCCAAGCGGCTACTAACCACCATAAATGTGTAATTCAGTCTAGGAGACCAGTGTTGGGCTATAATGCAAAAATATTGAGAGGAAGGTGAGCCTTCCTTCTCCAGATTGCTCAATGCAGCCTTGGTGAAGGTAGAGACCGGGCCAAGGTTAGCCCAACTCACCGACGGGCAACTGAAAGCAAGTAAGTTTATGAAATGCATGGAGACACTAAGTGATAGAAGAAGTGAAAAACAGTGCATGCAAAACAAGAATGGAAGATTGAGCAAACAGATCAACATGCATGTGGGTGAGGCCATTTGTCGGTTGGGTGAACGTCTGTGCAAAAGAGTTCCATGCATGTGACAACAGTGAGATAGCAACAAAAATAGAAATAAAGCTAGGAAAAGCTATAATATATGTAAATGACAACAGGGGTTCAAGGAAATCAAGCAAACAACACTCACACAAGTGAATACACAAAAAGTGACGGAAATGCTGAAAAAGACAAGTTGAGGTCACTTACTTGTGAATAGATGAGCCAGATGTGTCGAAGAGTACTGGATGTGTTTTGGGATGTCATAGCTCCAAGATCAATGTGAATGAGCTCTGATGCATCGAATAAATAAGTTTGGTCTTATGATACGCATGCCAAAAATCTAGGAAAATGCGTCACTTGGAGGGAAAATTCTAAAACAACTTTGCATGTAACCCCCGACTACTAAAAATAGCTCTCTGAATCATGGGATGCCTTTTTCATGTTGTCTCCTTCTATTTTGGGAAGATCAAGTCATGCATGCATGCAAGTCAAGTTTCCTTGGTCTCGGGTAGAACTAGTCAACCGAACTGTCCATGCATGCCAGTGGTCAACTACTTGGGAAAAATGTGCATTCTTGATTGTAAGATGGGTTGACTACCCAAGGTGATTGAGAAATTTCTAGGTAGAGTAGCTGACTAATGCCTAGATTTGCACAAATGATGGGTTGAATAGCCTGTTGATGGGAAAAATTACGCAAATCCTGCTGGGAGGGTTAACTGACAGGATTGCGCGATCTTGAAGCCTAGCAGGATGTTAGAGTGAATTGCACAATTCCTGGAGGGAAGGCTAGTTTCCCTCTAGAAATGTGCATATTTCACTGGGAAGATGCTCAGCCTATAGCTGGACTAAGTCTGAGTAAGCAACCTATGAGGGGAATGGATTGACTGTGATCGACATACTGCCTTTGTGTGAGGAAAACACTGAAGCTTGAGTACTTGACAATGCAAGACAAAGTGTCATGTAAGGTTGGTAGGGGAGGCTCCAAAATAGACTAAGGAAAAATTTTGGAGGGTGGTTGTAGCTGCTACAACACTTGGTGACACACTGGTAGAGCTCCAACTCTTTGGATAGACCTTGTTCATGGAAAATGAGTCTAACACCTTTGGAAGTATTGTTTAGTTCTTAGCTCATCTTGGCTTCACACTAGCTTGATGTAAGATGTAGCATTTGCCATACCCTTGGTCGATTAACACACATTGCAAGCCAAGGAAACACAGTTATTTCGATTGGGGTTGAGGGGTATATAGTGCACAAGCAGTATAGTTTTCAGAGTCTTAGTTTCATCTCTGGTGTTTCTCCACTGCCAACAGGCCTGGACAGTACCATGGTGGAGTCACATAGGAACACAAGCATGGCTCCATTGCCAACGATCCTGGTCAGTACCTTGGCGGAGTTACTTTCATCACCTCCTTGTGCAGGAAGCCTTTCTCTTCTTTCACCTTATTCATTTTTCATTTTGAATTTTTTGACTTCTCATTTTTATTTTTATTTTTCATTGTGCATAACACTTATTCATTTCAGAGGTGGAAGAGGGATCCCGACTTATTGAGAGTAGAAGAGGTTGTTCCATTAGAGAATTAGTTTAATGTATCTCTAATGGGCCTGTTAAGGCTTTCCCCCTCACCTTACTCTACTTGACTGAGTTGACAAGGGTTAACCCAAAAAAAATTGGCTAGAGAAAGTGACACTAGCTAGCACAAAAGAGTTGTGCTTACACTAAGTTTCACTTTGAAGAGTACGTATTTTCCTTCGACGTATCATGGACTAAGAGTAACAAATTCATCATATAGAGGCAAGATGATAGATAACCAAGTAGTGATAGTTGTACAAGCCCTCTTGTACTTTACCCAACTTTTTTCATGAGTCACACATGGTTTCATGCAAACTAACCTATGAATGAACTAATAACAAAGCCAAGAAAAAGCAGAAGCAAAAATGAAAGCAAACAAACAAGCAAGGAAATAGTGAAATAAGCATGAAAGCAAACAAGCATGTAAGAAAACACCTAAAACAAAACACTACTCCTACTCCTACACTAACGGTGCATGGGCCTGATCATGTGAAGTGATTCTTCCAATGCAGCCACCGACACATTGGTAGACATATGGGGGTGAAGGCTTGGTCTGCGAGTAACCCAGTTGTGTAGACCATCATACAAGGAAGATATAAAAATAAAGATAGCCACACTTCATGTTTCAAAGTGCTCGCGGGACATAAGTGAGTGCATGTGCATGATGGATAGTCCATGGACTTATCTGCCTTTGAAGAAAAATCACATTCTTGACTGAGACATGTAAGAAAATGAAAGAAACAAAGAAAACTTGCATCGTGAATGAGTGCTTGCAACATAAGACTCCTCCAAAGCATGAGAAATGGGATTTTACAATTCGAGTGGAGGAAGTGTGATCTGTGAGTGAGATGGATCTTCAGTGCATACATATGAGTGATGAGGAGCCTTGGGTTATTGAACATTTTCATGATCGGAAGTGATACTTACCCCAAGAGAGTGAGGGCCTGACATAACCATCAGCTTAGGCTGAACTGCCTAGATAGTCTTGGGTGTCTCAACCTCATCATTAGGTAGATCATTATAAACTGGTGGCTTTGAAAGATCAAAAATGATAGATTCATGGTCATGATAAAAAATGGAATAAAATGGATCACAATTGCCACGATCAGAAAAATCAATGAATGCTTCGACATCCTCATGATCAGATGAATCAAATAGAGGGGTAGATGAAAATTGAGCGAAATCATCCTCTGTGTTTCTGAAAAAGATAGATAAAGGATCAAGTGAATCTTCAATGAATAACTTATCATATCCATTGTCGAATGATGGACTAGCATCCGGTGAGTCTTGCGAGTGATCAAAAAAGGGTGCATCTGTGGATGAAGACACACATGAAAAATCATGGATGGAAGGTTCACCAAAGAAGCTAGGAAAGAACAGAGGGGGCTCGGATGGAAGGGAGTCATCCTTCGCCAAGTGTTGATGTTCAAGCTCCCACTCATACTCTTCATGAATGACGGTGCATGTTGGTTGTGCAACACCAACTCCGTTAGTGGGTTGTTCCTCATTCACAACAAGTGAACTGTCCAGAATGGATGAACACAAGACAACACCATTCAGAGGAACATTTGAGTGCGAAGATGGAGGTCGAAGAAAAGAATGAATATGGTAACTCGGAGGACTCACAACCAACTCTGCATGAAAATTGAGTAGAGTGATGTTGGGAGGGTGTGAAGGGTGAACAGATATGTGAAAATGATCCTTAGCATCACTGGGAGATGGTGGAATTGTAGAATGAGAGGGAGGAGGATAGTCCGTTGAGACAGTGCTTACTCCCACATGGGATTGTGTAGCTCCATCAACGAAGAAGGTTGAGTGAGGCTTGACATCAAGCTTCCTCTTGGGAAGGGAATATTTCTTAAGACAATACTTGAACTGGTCCCAGAGGTAAGCGAACATCATCTGGCTCCTCGGAGCCTAAAACTGCAAGTCACGGAAGCGCTGCCAAAAATTAAGAAGGATTCATGCGGAGCCCTCTGTTTGCTGTAACAGTTTCTGGTCAAGATGGTCTAGATCAAAATGATAGACCGTGTCTTCAATAAGATCACAGAAGTGCTCACATGAGTGCACGGTGTCAGCTAGTAGGCTGAGCACCCAATGAGATGGAGATTCGTGAAGTGTGTATGCGAGAAACTACCTGGCCTATTTGTCAGTAAACTCATCTTCCTCATAAATCATGGAAAGAAATTTATGTAAGTACTCCAGCCAGGCCACTTCGCCTTCACCATCATACGTGTGAGTGGACAAGAGATTGAAAAGCTTCCCCAATATGGAGACATCTTCACGATTCGGAAAACACCTTGGGAGAAGAAGAATACAAGACTCCATGAAAGATATGGAAAGGTTCAAAACTTGATGAGAGGACACTGCTTGTCATCAGGCCCTCCTTCTAGCGCCTGAAATGTTGATGATGTTGGACCCACCAACATGTCAAGGGGATCTCCCTAGTAAGAAGTCCTAATTAGACCTCAGACTGTTTGGTGTAGGAGTCCCAGCAGTGGGTTGTAAGGTAATGCCTTGACCACGATGTCGCACAGAAGCAAGTAAGATAAATTTGTCAGTAGCAAGGGTGCGACTGATGCAGAGAGTCAAGGAATGCGTATGAGAGGTTCCAACCCTTCGAAGGGAGAGGAAGGTGAAGGTGAGTTCCAGGTTGAATGGGATCAGTCCCAACTTGGCTAGGAACGCACCACACAAAGGACATGCATATCTTCCAGTGGAGTAGTCCACTCAGATGTGACATTCACAATATACAAGGTAAGATAACATGAACAACACTCACGGATCAGTTCGAAATGAGTGTGATGGTTGATATAGAAAGGTTCATGAGAAATGTTTGTCTAATGTCGAACAGAGCATTCGACACATATGGTGACAACATTAGCAACATATGCAACTAATTAACAACAAGATTCATATAATTTCATGTGAATCAACACATATCATTAAAGCAACCAGAACAATCAACCTACAATAACAACATATGCATGGAAATGTGTTGGCTCTTATTATTAAAGAGGTGTAAGTCACAATCATAAAATACACCATGTAAACTTGCTGGCCTCAACAGTGGAACATTACAACCACATCTGCTTGCTCCTCCAAAGAGATGTACTAGCTCTGTGCAGTGGATAAGCCAAGGCATGTTACAATACTGTCCAAGTCTTCTTCAAGATAGTCTTAGTAGAAGCTTGGCTAACCAAAAGCCTATACAATGAGTTATGAGGGACTATTTATAGCAAAGGGTGGGGTGAC
>APFE030186013.1:0-16496 GCA_000404065.3 Pinus taeda
AAGTTTTTGCTCTAGATAATATCTGATAAATAATTCATTCTAATGGCTTACATTTTACATCTAAGGGAAAGAAATATACTTCCAATATCCCCCTTGAATTGTTTTATTTTACTATTAATTCACATACAACTCTCCCAATTACTGAAAACATGTTAAAGGCTTTTGTGTTTGAAGAAGATAAAGAATGGAAATATGACCCATGTTAGGTTTTTTCCAATATGAGGATATCAATAAAATTTTCTCCTTATTTTCACTCTCCCATAAGGGATAAAGTAAAAAAGGCTAACAAAGATATATGGACTCAAAGTTCTACAATAAACCCTAACCAAATTTCTATTACAAAATCTCAGGGAAATAGCCTAAAACATCCCAATATTGTTAGAAAATATGTAGAAGATATTTTGGATGTTGATATCCCCCTCCTTCCAAGAAAAAGACTAAAAACAACAATTATTTATGATAGAACACTGTTAATTATTCATTGTACTTCTAATGAATAGTATGACATTCTTTTAGAAATGTTATCGTAAGAGAAATGTTTCAAGGAGATGGTCAAGGGAACAATGTATTCTTAAGCCAAAACTGAAATTATAAAGAAGTATGGCTTGTGGCATGAGGGCTACTACATTGCGCAAATCCTCTCTGTGTGATCTATCTCCTATATCTCTCATATATTTTTGCTCATATACGGAACAAATGTAATCGAAAAGAATGGAACCTCTTTTCCTTCGAGTGGCCCAGTTATACCACAACCCAATAACCTACTAGTGGTTAGGTTTGACTACCTCACCTCTTAACCAAAGTTACAATGTCGACTATTCTAGAGTATTCTTCATCATAATCATGTGCCCAACCCATTTTCCAAGAGTTGTGGGGCTGACGTGGCATCTTCTCAAGTTATGGTGGTGAAAATAGGAAGGTCAAATTCCATGTCGCATAACTTTTGCACACAAGCTCCAATTGAGGTGATTTTTGCACCATTGGAAAAGTATGTATCTGTAGAATATGAAAAAATGGTTTTGCACTAGAGAAGGTTAACCCCCCAAAATTATCGTTTAATACCTCAAAGTGCTCCCCGAAACTTTTAGACTACAATTTTCCAAACTAGGCCCCATTGGTAAAAATGGTCCTATGAGCTTATTCCTCCACTTTCTCCACTTTGAAATCATCAATATGGACGAAAAATAATGTAATGATCCAATCTAGATAAATAAGGAACATATATCACAAGCAAGACAACAAGAAATTGAGGATATTGAGTAGGCGGTAATGAGCATGGAGATATATCATATAGAGGGGTGCTCGAATCAATCTCTCATTGCATATTTGGTTTGGGCTCAAAAAGAGGGAGGTGAAACCAATATCTACTCACTGTAGAGTTGTATTGGCAGCTCAAAGAAATGTTGGGCAAATTTTCATTTGACCGGAATGCAAATCAAGATGAGTTCCTCCTCAACATGGAGGAACAACATTTACTCTATGAAATTATGGATTAGTGACCTCTTGCATGACCATAAGCGCACGGGAACTAATAATTCAAGTCTCATCATTTCGATAACCTATTTTGTTGATGTCATTTAGTTGGTTTTTCTTGCTACAACCTATAGGCATATGTTTTTGGTTTTATGTTAAGCTTGCCCATAGGGCCATGTAGCGCACTTTTTGGTCTTGTTTTAGCAGACATATCATAAATACTTTGTCAATTTTGATGAACTCTTTCTCAAGCCTCATATTCAACCTTTGGTCTAATTTCCACACAAACAAATCATGATAACAATGTGCATAACTTTTTGATCATATGTAACATAAATAATTATATTAAAAATATTTTAAGACTTAAAGTATTAATAATATAGATCTAGAAAAGACAATATAACTTTATTTCATGTACACATTTACACGAAACATAACGAGGGTGCTAACAAGCTTTCCAAAGAGGCCAGGATACTACCCCGAGGCCTGTGGATGATCGAGGAGCAGAATGGTGCTGAACATTCAGCACCAATATTACCATCATCCCTACCTCAATCGAGCATATCCAAGGCTGGACAGGCCCTAAAATTTTCTTATGATATCTATCAGTTTCCTACTTTATAGCAATTTATGTAAATATATATGTATTTACTTTATCTATGCATATCAGACTTGTTGAACACCATGAGAGGTGAACATGTACAATTTTTTTGGAATGACTCTGGCCATAACTTATATTTTTTGACACCTATCTAGCTTTGACCATGGGCCAACAGTTAGTGCATATGCTTGGGCATCTATGATATGCAATTTTTCAAATTAATAAAAAATTACAATTTTTCCTTAGAAAAAAAAATAATATAAAAAATATTTTTTTTAGCCAAATATAAAAAAAATAATATAGCAAATTTTAATAAAGAATGTAATTCCCCTTAAAATAATAACTGAAAAATAAATTATAAACTATTTATTTTAAAATTTTATAAATTATTTTTGTTTTAAAATAAAACATGAATTTAAATTTAGATTTAACCATGTAAAACTGTATATAAGAATGTTGTTTCCAATCTCCAATATTTTGGAAACCATATCACTCCCACATAATTTTTTTTGCCTTTAGGTAATTTAATATTAATTTTTTTTAATTAAAAATTCATGCAAATCATGAAATTTCTCTTTCAAAAAGTGTTGTTAATGCAGAATAAATTTAAACCAAAACATGAATATTATAAAAGGTTTTAAAACGCACGTAACAAATGATACGGAAAAGCGCTGTAATTTCCCTGACAATAATTGGGCCAACAGAATCCATTCCCAGTACAATAATTGGCAAAAAGATGCCTTTTCTCACAATTTAAAAAATTACCTTATAAAATAAATCACGGCTTCAAAAGAACCGATGGAAGCTTTCTAATAGAATTTCGGAAGGGATTTATTTAAATATTTAAAAGATTAATAATATAGGAAAAAATAAAAAAATAATCCTAATATAAATAAAAAATACGTTACTAAATTTTATTAGCTGCACCGTGCTCCATATCAAGCTCCCTCGCACACCTGCTGTAGAAATTGGACACCAAAATCATTTGTACGGCTTTCTTTAAGAATGTGGTGCAGAAGATTTCAGCGTCTTCCATAACTTCCCCACTTGAAGAGGGGAGCCAAAGAGACCAGAAGTAAATTGAGAACGCTTCTGATCTCTCCTCCTTTTTGAATGGAAGAACAGGGAAACTGCCCCTTCCGGTCTTTGAAGTGTTCCAACACCTCTGGTATTAATGTATAATGTATTGACCAGCAATGTCCGCACAAAGATGGCAGTTGGCAGCTGTCTGGAAGAGATTTCAAAGCTTGGAGGTTGGAGGGGCAGCATTGTTGCTGATCCGAACTCAACTGTCTTAGGGTTTCGAACTCTTCAACTACATGGATACCAGGTGTTTTCAGGTATAGAACCACATCTTATTAACAAGTCACTACCTGTAGATATTGATTGTTAATATTTAATATCAGAGGTGTTGGAATACTTCAAAAACTAGAAGGTGCAGTTTCCACGATTTTCCATTCAAAGAGTTGGGGAGAGTCCCCAATTTATTTCGGACGCCTTCGTTCAAGTGAGGAAGTTATGGAAGAGGCTGAAATCCTTTGCGCCACATATTTAAAAGAAGCCGTCCAAAAGATTCCGCCTCCAGTTTTATAGCACAGGTGAGGCAGAGGACTTGATATGAAGCACTTAAAACAGATCTTTAAATAAAATCCGTCCAAGTTCAGGTATCCTCTGTTATTTTACATCTGTTTACGTCTGCATCTAAAGTTTTTAATGATTTCTTTAAAGAACCCTCAAACATTGAAAATTTTCACTAAAGGGTTTTGGATTTACAGAAATGGCCGTGACACCTAGAGCCTTCTGCCTCGCCTTGTTATCTTTTGAACAGCAGCAACCAGATTGCCGTGTGTAGCAAAGGTTTTCGGATATAGGGTATTGACGAGCGGAACTTTATCCCGGTGCTGTGTCTCCACGCATAGAGTGAAGAAACCCTATAGGCTCAGGTTTGGCAGGGTTGTTCTGCGGGAGATCCGAAAGTTTCCAGATTGTGATGGAAACGATTGCCAAGTGTCTGATCAAATGCCTAATCAGCAGTTGACAATGACAATGAAGGCAGCTCGGAAGTCCGCCCCGGCGACGGATGGATGAAGAACCCCATAGGCTCAGATCTGACATGATTGTTCTGCGTGAGGTCCGAAAGCTTTCATATTGTGATGGAAATGATTGCCAAGACAAAAGGGCTGAAGCGTAAGAATGTGATGAATTATCTGACTGCTAAGTCTTTGATGGCTGGTAATTGTTTGAAATAATGCATTTGAAGTGTTTCCAGAAATTCTTGTTCAGCAATTATTTGAGCAGATCCTGATGCCAAGGATTTCAGTCTATAAGATAAAGATGATATACGGAAATCCTTATGCATAGGATTTCAGGCTATGATAATGATGATATACGGACATCCTTATGCATGCGGGGGGAATTTAACATGATGTGGTTGATTTATGATTTTTTTTTAAGTTATTTTACTAATTTATAATAGAATTGGTGTATCATTTTAGGATATATTTTGATTGTATAATTATTAGATAGGTATAATTTGGAATTTGGTGATACAATTTTGGGTATGAATGTGATTTCTTTATTTAAAATGCGTTTTTAGTGATTAATTTCTTTATTTAAAATGTGTTTTTGAATGAATAATTTTTTTATTTAAAGTGTGTGTTTGAATGAATAATGGATTCAATGCCATGAAAAGTCCATAGAGCATAAGGATTTTGCAAATTTCAACTCAATACTACGATTTTAAGAAATCCTTGCCAAAATATAGACTACACTTTATCATATAGGTAAAAATTCAACTCTTATATTGGCAATCTGAGGTGGTGGGCATTGCGGTATCTTTTAGGATGCAATGGCTCATGCTTTGAAGCTTTCACTTATTTATAGTGTCTATATGGTAAAACAAAATGAAGAGGTGCTAGTGATGGAGATCACAACATTAGAGGTTACTTATCCACATTCTTTATATAGCAAAATTGCTGCTATGTAATGGGTTTTTGCTTTTCAATATTATGTTATATAAGTGGATTCATTCATCTTGGACAAAGATTTATGAAATTTTTCTTTCTTCAAAAGTTTTTTTTTTTTTTTTTGGTTTTTTTATCATGTTAGATTATTAGAGTTTTTGAGAATAGTCCTTGGTTTTGGGGAAACACTAGGAATTTTATATCTTAGTTTCCAGATTTAGATCTTCTATGTTATTTACTACCATCCTAGTTTGGGTTCATCTTTCTACTTTTCCATCACATTTATGACATTTATCCATGTTTAAGGATATCATGAACTCCTTGGGCACTTAAAATCAAATCAGATCTTGAGAGAACTTTTATGCAACTATATACATATGTTTATGTTTATATTTGTGTGAAGATAAACCTTGAAAAGGGCCTTTCATATAGAATTCTTATGAAATTATGATTATGAGAACACATCATTGCATTATTGAATATGTCATTTCTTAGGCCTTCTACAAGCTACATGTCCCTAAGCTCAACCTCATCATCTTAGAAAAGAATGACAAAAAATGAAATGGATGGGATTTTCTAAAAATTGAAGAAATCACAAGTATCAATTAAGAGATTCAAATGACAAAAAATGAAATAGATAGAATTTTCTAATAAATGAAGGTGATTAGGGTAAAGATCAAAAACCCCAAATGTCAATTGGGGAATCCATTGCATTGGCAAGGCCAATATTGAAGACATTGATACTAATATTTCTTCCTTAAAGGAATTAAGTGTTCTTAAAACATTTTTTAGTGGAACAAAGAAACTTCATGATATTGATCTCTTCCATTCTAACAAAGAATCAATACCATTTATAAATCTTGATATACCACTTAACTTATAATTAGTTTATATAGAATTTTTTAATGGGATGGACAAATGATAAAACAAAAAAGGGAAAAATTTATATTTCTTTTAAGAATAAGAAAATATTTATCCACTAGCTATGTTTTTTTGTTACCATTGTAAGTGTATTTTTACATATTTAAATTTGGCCTTTGGCCTTATTTATTGATATCCTTAGTTTTTGCAATTTCACAAACTTCGACGTAACTAATTAAGCTACCCCTAGACTTGGAGTAAAATTTTTTAGCTACTAATTTTATTTTAATATATTTCTTTATTTATTAAGTTATATGATTTTTGCAGTGGTATGATCCGGATTGTCCACAGTCTTCTGTTCATTGAGTCGACATTTCAAACCCCAAAGGGGGTCCATCATCAGGACAATTTAGCAAGATAGAAAGAATGAAAGATTGTTGAGAGAAGAAGACAAGAACCTGAGAATAAATACATCAAGAACCCTAATTTTAATAAGGGCTGACACAGGATTAAATTTGATTTATCTAATTATTGATAATTTTATTTAGTTTAGTTAATTTTATTTAACTATTTAATATGAAATTGAATTATTTTCATTTAATACAATTTTAATGAATTAAATATGTAAAATTTAATTTAATAGGAATTTTAAATTATTTTATTTAATAATACAATTTAATAAATTAATTCTAAATTTATTATTTGATTAATATAATAACCTATTGATAATATAAATTTATCTAATTTTATGTGATTAATAATTTATATCCAAAACCTTAATTAATTAATTATATTCAAACCTTAATTAATTAAATAAAAATTAGATAATTATATTAATCAAAAAAAATTAAGTAATTTATATTAATCAAATTAATAAAAATTTAAAGAATTAATTTATTAAATTGTATTAATTAAATAAAAATAATTAATAAATATTAAATAGTTAAATAATAAATATTCAATTTCATATTAAATAGTTAAATAAAATTAACTAAACTAAATAAAATTATCAATAATTAGATAAATCAAATTTAATCCTGTGTCGGCCCTTATTAAAATTAGGGTTCTTGATGTATTTATTCTCAGGTTCTTGTCTTCTTCTCTCAACAATATTTCATTCTTTCTATCTTGCTAAATTGTCCTGATGATGGACCCCCTTTGGGGTTTGAAACGTCGACTCAATGAACAGAAGACTATGGACAATCCGGATCATATCACTGCAAAAATCATCCACAGAAGTCTAAAATCTAACATATATGATTTTTTTTAAGATGGATTATCATTAAACGAACACACATTAATACAATGTCATATTTCCATTTTTGTATTATTAATGGTATATCATACACATTTACCTTTTAAATTCACCATTTTCTAATTTATTTTATGTAATATTAATTCATAAATTTTGCATAAGGTGAACTTTGAAACTTAAAATAAGTCTCAAAAAAATTTATTATCAAAATCAACTTTACCATAATTAAATAGATTTTTAAAAATGTCTATCATCTATAGAATAATAAATTCATTAATATTAAAAATATTTATTTATCATATTAAAAGTAGTAGGTAAAACTCCATAATTAACTGTAATAATATTTTAAAAAAATACTAAAAAAAATAGGTTACTTTAAATATTCATATCAATTCAAAATTCAAATAATAAATATAGTATAATTCTATTTTAATCACTTCAAATTAAAATTAAAATAAAAAATATAATATATTATAAAAAATGTTCAATTCAAAATTTTAAATAATAAATATAATATATTTGTCCATGGGGTCTTGGATAGAGGGTGATTGGGTGCTTTGTTAAGGCACTTTTGATGTGAAGTCACTGGTTCAATTCCCCACTCTGATCAGGGTGAAATATTGAACATGATGAAGATATAGTCCTCCTTGACTTACAAAAAAAAATATAACATATTTATAAAATTTGACATAATTAAATCTTTAATTAATATATTTCTTGTATTACAATGAAAGGTTAAATGATATATTAATTTTTTACATTTCCATTTACCATAACACCTCACATATACATTAAGTGTATAACATATATGATATAAATATCACTTCAATCATGACTATAACATATATAATATAACACAACACTTTTCTTCATGTTATTTTTTATATTTAGTTGAAGGCTTTCTATTTCAAATTTAGGTGGAGGTAAGGTAGTTGACTTTTTTTTTTAAAGATAATTGGATGGCTAAGATTAAATCTGAGGCGAATGTGCCTAGAATATCCTTTACCTTAGTCCTATATCTATGTCTTTGCCCTAAGGGAGCATGGAGTGACAACATAAAAATGTTTTAAAGGTATAAAAATTAATGAAAACACAAGAGGTGAAGCATTTCCATTCTCCTGCATCATGGTGATTGTGCAAAAAATTTTGATTATCGTTTGGGCCTAACGATTATTGATTATTATTTCAATTATCAAAATGGAATTAGTTAACCACCCACTTGTCTGAAAGTTGTTAGAGGAGGTGGAAAAAGGAATTGTTTCAACTTCATGGCTCCTCTCACTCTGCATGTGAGGTCTTTATTTTCACAAATTATGGACACCTTGAATATTGAATATTGTGGTGACAATTCTCTAAATGAGTGATCATGATTGTGTGGGGAACTGTGGTTACAATTCTCTGAACAAGTGAGGTCAGGACAATGACTGTGTGGGGCTTCTCAGGAGCAGGGCTCTAAAATTAGCGTGTCTCTTCATTAATTTTTGTGTAAATATTAGCATAGACAGATCAGTTGGCCTGATTTAGTGATGGATGACGCAACCCAAGTTTGTTTTCTCTCATTTATTCTTTCATTTTCAAGGAGTAGGTGACATTTTGTGATTTAGCTTTGCAAGGAATTTATTGTGGTGTTAACGATTGATTCATAGATGGAGAAGGGGAATCAAATAAAATTTTGGGTGTCGAATGATGTTTCAAAATCTGATACGAAGTCACCAGAAAAATTTGTCCATGAGGAACTCTGCATTTCTCCGATGAAATCCTTCCCAATTGGTAGTGTTAGCTCTGAATTAGTTATGCCCTTAGATGTCTTAGTATGTTTCGCATGTTATTTTTGGAGGCTATTCATCCCTTTAGTTTTCTGGATTTGTTTTGTTGTGACTAGAAAATAATTTGTTTGTTATACAACACAACATGTACAAATTGTATTGAAACTCTGTCATGTTGAACTGGAACCACTATTTCGTGTTTCAACTATGCTCAAAGAAGTTGTAAGTTCTTTGGTCCCATTACAATTTCTAAAATCATTGTACATATATTTTTTGAACGCAATTGTTGTAATATATTTTTTTGTAATTTGTGGTTGGTCCAAGTTGCAAATGCCAGAAAAATATATTTTGATCATAGTACTTCAGTCGCCCATCATGGTTAATCATGGTCAACCATGGTCCAATATCGCATTGTGACAAAGATTGTCTCCATATGAAAATCAACCATGATCAACCATGGTCCAATACATTTATAATATTTATCTTAGTGTTTATATACCTTAGGTTTAATATTATTCCCTTGGGTTATTAATATTAATCCCTTGGGTTTTTAATACCTATAGGGGTTTTAGAATTAATCCCTCGGGTTTATCAATCCCTTTGTGTAACGTCCCATTGTGATAACCATGGTCAACCATGATCCAATATCGCATTATGAAGATTGTCTCAATATGAAAATCAACCATGGTCAACCATGTTTATTATAGGGTTTATGGTCACATTGTGAAAAACATTGTCTCATGGTCCAACATTGCATTGTGACAACCATGGTCATTCATGGTCAATCATAGTCCAATGTCGTATTGTGACAAAAATTGTCTTAGTATGAAAATCAACCATGGTCAACCATGACTAGCCATTGTCCAATGCCGCATTGTGCCAAAGGTTGTCTCAATATTTGTCTCAATATGAAAATCAATCATGGTCAACCATAGTCCAACATCGTATTGTGACAAAGATTTTGTCAATATGGAAATCATTTATGGTCAACCATGTTTATTTTGTGGTTTATGATATTTATCTTAGGGTTTATATACCTTGGGTTTATAATAGGCTTTTCTCAATATTAAAATCAATCATGGTCTAATGTCGCATTGTAACAAAGATTGTCTCAATATGAAAATTAACCATAGTCCAACATCGCATTGTGACAAAGATTTTCTCGATATTACAATCAATCATAGTAAACCATGGTCAATCATGGTCAACCATGGTCACATTGTGAAAAAGATTGTCTCTTGGTCCAACATCACATTGTGGCAACCATGGTCAAGGCTCAACCATGGTCTAACATCGTATTGTGACAAAGATTGTCTCGATATGAAAATCAACCATGGTCAACCATGGCGAACCATTGTTCAATGTCGCATTGTGACAAATATTGTGTCTTAGGGTTTATAAACCTTGGGTTTATAATATTTATCCATTGGGTTTAATATTATTCCCTTGGACTTTTAATATTAATCTCTTGAGTTTATTATTCCTTTGGGTTTAAAATATCTATCTTAGGGTTTATATACCTTGGGTTTATAATATTAATCCCTTTGGTTTAATATATTCCTTTAGGATTATAATACTTTAGGGTTTTAAAATTAATCCCTTGGGTTTATATTATCAATCCCTTGGGTTTATCAATTGAAACTCAATCCCTTGGTCCAACGTCACATTGTGACAACCATGGTCATCCATGCTCAACCATGGTCCAATATCGCATTATGGGAAAGATTTTCTCATTATGAAAATCAACCATGGTCAACCATGCTTATTAGAAAATTTATAATATTCATTATTTATTATTAATATTTTTAGTAAACATATATTGTTAGTATTATTATTTAATTATTCAATATTATTTAATTATTTAATAATTTAGATTATTTGATTTAATTTATTAATTAATTAATACTCTTATTATTAATAATTATGAGATTGTCTTTCAAATTATTCATATCATTAAGTTATAGTCCACGTTTCGAACCATTTAATGTGGTTCATCCTTTGTCCTTGGGATAAACCACATTAGATGGTTCGAAACATAGACAATAACTTAATGATGTGATTAATCCAAAAGACAATCTCATAATCAATATGGATCACAAACATTTAAGATCAAGTATTAATAATTATTATTACTAATTAATTAATAATTAATTATTAATAATAATTAGTGGTTATATATATATTTTAAATGATTTAATAATTATTAAAAATATAATAATAATAATAAATTAATTAATAAATATTAATTTTGTATTACTTATATTATTAAATAATAATATTATTATAATATAATAATTAATAACAATAATTGTTATTATTATAATTAAATATAATAATTATTTACTATTTAAATTATTGTTTATTTATTATTTTAAATTATTAGTATTTATTATTATTTTATTATTAATTATATAATAATAATAATAATAATATTTTATGTAATATTATTTTATTATTATATATTTAATAATGATTTGTGAATAGATACAAATGAAATTTTCATTGTATATCAATTAAATGTGGCTGTGATAATATATAATATATATATTTTAAAATATTATATAAATATTTTCTAATTTTCATATATATATTTTTGTTTATATTATAAATCACGCATGTTTATTGTATTTGATTATATATCATTATATGCTTTTTAATTATATACAATATAAGGGGGAGTTTATCAAAAGCGTTCTCAATTTATTTGGGGACTTCATCGTTCCTCTTTCCAAGTGAGTGTTAGAATATGTAATTCCTACTTGTCGCATTGTGATTATTTCTAACTAGAGGAGTATGTTCCTAGCCATGTTTTAAGATTTGTGCGTTGTTGAGATATTCTCTCAACCAACAGGTTGTGTGTCCAAGTGATGCAACCCTAAGGCTACACAATCAATATACCTAATCGGGAATCATTTTCCCCTTTAACGACCCTCTAAAGATCCATGCCACATATATGCATCAGAAGTGTTTTACAGTTATCCATCCTTAAAACCTCCAACTGGATCGAAAATGATCCATTCAATCACCCCGCCGAACTCCCCTGTACCATTTACTTAACATAATATCGCTATCGCAAACCATCGCAGGCCCATATATATCAGAATATATGAATACGTGGAAACACAATGAAACCACACAAAAACATTGAAAAACCCTGTAAACATTGATTTTTTACCTTCTTCTTTTGGCGCGCTTATCATACGCTGAAGTCAATGCCCTCAGCGTTTGTAACTGTTGATCTGGAGCGATAAGATCTAACGGTCCAGATCAAATTGCCTTATCGGCGATCAGATTCCAATAGTCCCATATATCAGCGCTAGTCTTCGCAAAGACCCGATGCGATATGTTGCAATCGGCAATCGCAAGGGGTTGGGTCTAAGCCTTTG
The DNA here is from genome assembly GCA_000404065.3 of Pinus taeda. Classification (NCBI taxonomy): domain Eukaryota; kingdom Viridiplantae; phylum Streptophyta; class Pinopsida; order Pinales; family Pinaceae; genus Pinus; species Pinus taeda. The sequence continues at coordinate 12,306 of APFE030186013.1, forward strand.
ACATAACTCCACTCCAAAATGCCGATGCGATCTAAGTGCCCGGACCTGATGTGACTCAAAGCTCCCGATTATAAAATTTCAAATCCGCTTCCTTGAATCCGCTAAGAGTTAGCATGATTTCCCTTTATAATTGGATTTCGGTGATGTGACAAGTAAATACAAAGGGTTATGTGGTTTGGGTTCTACGGACCCGATATCATTCAAAACCTCCATTTAAAAGCTTTGAGGTCTGGATTCTTAGTTTAAATGCAGTTTGAGCAATTACTTAGTGTATTCGGGTTTTTTCCACCTGCGAAGCCAGAACACTAAAATGCATTCACCAATTGATCCCTTAACACCAGATCTCCATTAAAACATATGAAAACACAGACCAACATCGAATTCATCTAAAAAAGGAAATAGAACAAACATTCCAGGACTCCACAGGCCGGTTGTATAACTATGCATGCAACACTGGTTATTCATAGTAAACGATAACAGAGTTCTGGCCGTAGGCCTGATCACATAGAAAAACCCTATGTCTCAAAGGAACACATCAATTACACAGTTACACACTCAAATAAATTCTCTTTACAAACATAATACAATTACATTCGAGGCTCTCTCCCTCCTCTGGCCTAATTCACTTAACTAATGGCCTCTTTCTTCTACACAGCTCGTAGGATTACAGAGCTCTCGGGTCTTCTCATTCTTTGTCTCTCCTCTCGTATCTCCCCTTCAGAAAACAAAGAAAACACATATATGTTAAGCTAACTTTCTCCTCCACAATTGGAGGAATAAATTACACATTTAGAATCCAAATCCTATCCTAAGCTAACAAACTAGACTATTTGGCTTGATCTCCATGCAGGGAGGATCATTTGCCATTTTTTATTCCCAATTTTGTTCAAAATTAGGCCACTCTTAACTACTTACATTTATTTGAAATTAATACAAATTTAACAACCAAGTCTTCCTCCAAACTTGCATTAGCCACAACATGTGACCACTCCATCACATTGTTGGCTAGGTCTAGATGCTCCTGCATTAGACTCCAAAAGTTTAAATTAATCATGATCTCCTGATCATGCACTTCTGATCTTTGTCCTCCTAGATCCCATACTTGGTTTGGTAGTCTTCTTGGTTACTGCTGTTGTTGTTTGTCCCTCAAGTATCCATCCTTTATGCTGTAATGCCCCATTTGTTATGCTCTCACTGTCTACTACTGTCCTTTTCACATATTTTGCTGTTGTTTTACTCACTCTCATTCGCAATTTTCCATTCCCTTCACCTGTACCATTCCTTCCAACCAATCTTCCTTTCTTCTTTTGTCCTGTATTTGTTTTATTGGAATGTTGTTGTATGAGTTTCCACAACTCATCCAATTATTTGTCCACTTCTCATATGTTGAATACTATTCCCCTACAACTGATTGTGTTCTTGAAATAGAACATCATAATCCCTATGCCAATAACCTTCCATATACATTTCTGAAATGTACAAATGCCTTCTCCATTGATTCTCTACAATAATCCCAGGTCCTTCTTCTGGTTTCTCATTCATGACTTCATTATTCCTTCAAATTCCAGCATACCTGTAACTCCACAAATTTCTTGAAATCTCAAAACTTTTCCTGGTTTTTTAGCTACTTGGAATATTTCTTCTTCCGGTAACTTCATTTCTGCACTCTTAAGGATTATGGAATTATACTTGTCTACCCCTGAAATGTCACTTCCAACCTTTTCTTCATCAATAATTTTTTATGGTATAATAGTCATTCTGTTACTATTATTTCTTGTACTCATCTCCAGTTCAACAGTTTCATACTGTAAATTCACCACCATTTCATCATTCTGAGACTTTCTGATCTCACCCTTCATTAATTACATTGCCTTTTTCCTGCATATAAATCTTCATAAGATTCAAGCAATTCATTAAACAAAAATAATTTACCTTTCTTTCTCTTCAAAAGACTTGACTTATGCCACAAATTTTGTCATCTCATTTGGAATTTCTTCCAAGAGTTATGCACAATATTCACTGTCTGCATCATCTATCTTTAATCCTTCTTTAGTCTGGCTTTCTTCAAGGTCAATGATGTCAATGACTGTTTAATATCTACAAAGTCTTCTATATCAATCTTCAATAGCTTTCCTCTTTTGGATTCAGTTTTAAACAATTGTCTAATATCTACATAATTTACTGCAACTATGTTTAACAACTGCTCTTCCCTCTGCATCACATAATTATGTGAGTTTCCTTCACTTATGACAAACCTAAACAGTTGCCTTACCTCAATGTATCCTTTGATTTCTTTAATTCTTTTGCCATCCTCCTTTTGAATTATCCTTTGGATATCATTTGACTGGACATCTTCCTGCACTTGGTTGTAACTTCCCTCCTTATTCTACATATGACTATCAATAGTCATCTCTCCACTTGTTAATATAACAGTTTCCAATAACTGCTTGTCTTTCCTTAGATTTATATGACTTGCAAACACACAACAACTTTCAATTTTCAAAATACAATACCCTTCATTTTCTTTTGATGCTTCAGGCACCAATCCTCCATCATAGATCTTTTGGATTTTAGCATATTCTTCTTGTTGTGACTCTATTTCTGTGGTCCTTCCTCCTTTAACAAATCAATATGAATTTTTTCAAGTTCTTTGAACTCGTTTATCAGCTTTCCATTCCACCTCTATTGCAAAAAATTCCACTTGACTCTTTTCTTCATTCTCCATATGTATCTTCGGTCTTCACTTGTTTTTCTTTGTACTGCGAGACTAATCTCTGGTTCTTCATGCTTGATAAATTAAAGGTCTAAAATGGAACCTTTAGTTTGCCTTGAGTTCAAATCAATTGAAGAAAATTTATCAAGAAGCATTATTTTATTGTTCCAATGCCAATTTCTTCAAATCTTAAATTAGAATCCCCACAAATCTAAGCTTATTACTATTCTAGAGGCTTAGAATTCTGTTCATAGCTTCGAACCAGTAAAATACAAGTGACTTGAAAGATTTCTCAAGAAGCGTTAATATATTGTTCCAACTACAATTTCTTCCAACCCTTAAAGCATATATTAGAATTCAAAACCTCAATTGCAAAGGCTTCGATATATAAAATAAAGCTAAAATCCATGCAAAGCTTATTATTTCCTTGTTTTTTTTTTCACAACTTTGAATCAATACAAATCACTTGAACCAAATTTATCAAGAAACTGTGTTTTATTTTTTCAATGGCCAATTCTTCCGATCTTTGATGCTTTTGAAATGAAAAAAAAATGATCTTAAAGGACAAACTAAAATCCAAAACCTCGATTTCAAAGGCTTTGATTTGTCAATCAAAAGTAAGATGTCTGCAAAGCTTTTTTCTTTGGAGAGGCTTTATCCATCATCGTTCTTGAACTAGTATATCTCTTCATAGCATCGAACTGTATTCTCAAGGTGAAATTAAAATTAAAAAAAGGGATATTCAAGAGTGTAACTTTGTGTTGCTTTGTAACTGGTCATCCCATGAATTTTGAGCTAATGACGTAGTAATCAATTATCAAGGTGAAATTAAAATAAAATAAAGGGATGTGGACAATGGAGAGGTCTTGATGGGCTTAAAGTTTTAAGTTGTTATATTTTTTAATTTGATTTGTATTTGGGTTTGTTTGCATATAATGTTGATTGTTTTACATTCTCATCGAGGCACGATATGATTTTTACTCGTTAACTTATTAAGATATAAGTTTAACTTTTAGTGTATTCCGAAGATATATTTTCTACATTAAGGTGATGTTGCTATTGTTTAAATTGGTCCATCACGTGTTAAGTGGGACACTATTACCTATATTAATGAAACATCTCTTGTTAATTTTCTTAGGTAGGTAGGGTGACCCTATCTCCCATATCCCTATAGAATACTTTGGTCACATCTTCTTTCTTTTTTCTATGCTATTATTGATTCCTATGCTACTGCCTTAGGATGATTCCTTTGCAACATAGTGGGAAAAATATATCATAATTCATTTGTCAAACTAGCAGTGAGACAACCATCATTGACCGATATAGGTGAATGCAAATTGACTCATCATTGTTATTCAAGTAAAACCACCCACCTAGAATTACTGAGTTGGTGGTTCGTAAGAAGGTTGTTAACATATTTCCTTAAGACATACTCCAGACCCAATATATCATATGCTGATATATATATATATATATAT
>APFE030186021.1:2609-49540 GCA_000404065.3 Pinus taeda
ATTGTAAGTTACAAAAGTACATAGTAAAGAAACACACTTTACCTAACTCTATACTAGACCAAGTTATACTTAACTATTTCCTATGTGTCGGAATATCCTAACATCCCCCCTTAAGAACAACTTGGGATAGGATTGAAGGATTTACAAAAATGACACAATAGGAGAAGGAAGGAGGCACTAGAGCCTATTCAGCCTCTGAAACCTTCCAAAAAAAAGTTCAGAGTGAAAATTCCAAGATGACATGTTTAGTCCATAAATCATATTTTGGCTTCCACCTTTAAACTCCAAGAATGACCCCAAAACACTTCCTCGTCATCTATTTTGCACCTTAAATCTCTTTAAATCAAAGGAAAATTTTGGGATTTATATCTTGTGGAAAAAATTAAGGAAAAAATAGCATGCAACTAACAAGGAAGGCATGCATGTGCACTACCAACCAATGAATTTGAAAAAATTAGTAAATAGAATCTCTATCAGAAAGAAAAGCTTGTGCAAATCAATTCATTTGTTTTACTGAGAGGTTAAGAAAAAAATTAATAAGTTTACTAGCAATAGAATGCATATCCTTCACATCTTTATTTTACATATATTGATCTCATTAAAAAAAGAATACTTTCTAAGATAAACAATTTCATACATATATTGTTGCAATAATCAATTCCATTTACCAAGCACAAAATTACTTATCTGATTCAAGAAAGGTGAATCTAGAACTGAAGAAGGGATGACCACTCTCCACCCAACCATGGCAAGACTGCTTTGTAGTCTTTCTCACAGCTAGCCACCCCCGATCCAAATTTAATGTGAGAAAACTAAACTTGGGGATTTGGCACACAGTTTTTAGACCAAATTTAACACAAAAGTGAAGGACACTCTCCTTCACAAACAAGAAAAAAACAGCTTTTAGTCTTTCCATCTTTAACCAAGCTCACAAACATTCACAAAAATACCATCCAAGTTTGCATAACACAAGGATTGTTTCTTTGATCTTTGTAGTCCCTCCGCCCTCCCTTCTTTAATGCTCTATGTGCCACACACAAACAGGACAATTCCCAATCCTTAAAGCTGGCATCTAGTCCAAATAGAAAGTGTTCTAACACATTCACTTCCTGTCACATAAGCTTTCACTCAGAGCTCTTAACTAGTCACAAGGTTTGAACCTCTTTGGATTCTATTATCAACTATTTTTCCAATTCGAAATTCTGATTGAGTGGGAAAAGAATGTAGGAGAGAGAAAATGGAACAAGCTAAAAAGCTACAGGAAGAAATACCTCTTGATTGATCCTCCCTCTTATTTTTATAATCAGACATTGATACTTCATATTCCCAATCTCTTACTAAAATCTTCTTGGGAAGATTAAGCATCTCATCAAAAGGGAAAACTAAATCCAAGCAATTTTTGCTCTCAATACATCATAATCTATTAACTATCCTTGTTCCTTTAGCTCTAGAATTATCTTTTTATTATTATTAATAAAAATAAGTGTTAAATCACATCATAGAGATTTAGTTCATAGCATCAATGTTGGTAACCCAGCATTATAAGTTCTCAATTACAACAAAAAATTAGGAAATTAAAGGGATGTCACAATCCCCTCCCCCTTTGAGGAACATTATCCTTGATGTTTTACTATTATGTAGAAAATAAGGATATGATACTCTCATGACATCCTCCAATTCCCAAGTGGCTTCTTCTTCTCCATAGTGCACAATGGATCAATTCTGAAGCAATGTCTCTTTCCTACCTAGTATGTATTGTGGTTCTGGTTTAAACTCTCCTTCAGGTTCCACTTGAATCACAACCCAATCAATAACATGACTAGAATCATAAACATATTTTTTCATCAAATATACATGAAATACATCATGAGCTTTAATGTTTGAAGATAAGGAAATCCTATAACCCACTAGCCCAACTCTTTCCAAAATCTCAAATGGTCCACAATCACAAGGTGTTAATTTTTCACAAGTTCCCATTCTCAAGGTACTTCTCTTTGGCTTAATCTGAATATACATGTGATCTCAAACTTTGAACTCATTGTGAATTCTTTTATTTTTTGCATATCTCTTTTGATGATCTTGAGCTGCCTTCAACTTTTGTTTGATCGATAAAACTTCTTGCTCCATCTCTTGTAACATATTAGGTCCAAGAATAACTTTATCCACTAGATAATAAAAACTAATGGGTGTATGATATTTCAGGCCATAGATTGCTTCAAATGGACTCGTCTTCAATGATTCTTGATAGCCATTATTATAAGAAAACTCTACCGATGCCAATAGTACTCCCATTTACTTTGTCTGCTCATTATATTAACATAGAGTATGTATTCTAAAATATGATTTATCCTTTTTGTTTGTCCATTTTCTTAAAGTTAATAAGCTATACTGAATTCTAGATTTGTTCCATTTCCTTCAAACAAACCTTTCCAAAATCTTGAAGTAAATTTAGCATCTTTATGAGACACAATTGTCTTTGGTATGCCATGTAACCTGAAGATTTCTTTCATAAATATATGATCAGCAATATCAATTGCTTTGTGAGTTGACTTCATTGGAATCAAATGAGTTTATTTACTTAACTTGTCCACCACAATCATGATAGAGTCATGTTGTTTGCTTGTCTTGGGATTTCCAGTGATAAATTCCATGGTTATAGTCTCCCATTTCCACTCTGAAATTGAAAGACATTGCAACAAACTTGTTGGATGCTTATGTTCAGCCTTGACTTGTTGACATTCCAAGCATCTAAGAATATAATTAGCGATCTCTCTCTTCATTACGGTCCAATAATAATTCTTCCTTGTTGTTATCACTTTCTGATATCTTATGTGTCCCGAATATGGTTCTTTACGCAATTCATCCATGATCAACTTCTTTAATTCCTTGGAATTTTGCACATGCAATATATTGTTATATAATGGCAGTCCATCAGAGCCTATTAGTTGATATCCCATATAACCTGAGCCTTATTTTTTGTTTCTACAAACATTCCTTAATTTTAGAGTGTTCATCATGTTGTAAGGCATCTTTTATCATAGATTTCAAGCTAGTTATAGTGTAACTAATTGTTGCGATTATATTCTCTTGCAAACTTCGACAAAGAGCATGTACCACATGATTTTCCTTCCCTTTGATGTGCCTAATTTTGAACTAAAATTCATTGATTAGTTCTAGCCACCTAGCTTTCCTAGAATTCAATCAAGGTTGGTCAAATAAATACTTCAATCCACTATGATCTGACATCAAAATAAATATATTCCCAAGGATATAATGTCACCACAATGAGTGCATGAAAAATGGTTGCCAACTTTAAATCCATAGTCACATAATTCCTCTCATGCTCATTTAATTTCAAAGACTCATAACATATCACATACCCATCTTGCATGAGAACTCCACCAATTCCTTCCTTGCAAGCATATGTGCATAGTAAGAATTCTTTGCTTAGGTATGGAATTCTTAATATAGGTGCATTTATAGTGTCACGCGGAATGAGTCGATCTTGCGGACAAGATAGACCTTCCTAGAATCTAAAGAAGACCTAATGACAAGCAAACCAACCAGACACTATCTTTCTCTAAATGTGCTTTATAAATAATGGCAAACAAATGTGTTTAAGGCCTACCTAATGTCCAACGCAAGTTTGGGGATGCCTTCGCTTCTTTAATCCAAGTAAGTTCCTTTGTCGCAAACCTGCAAACACAAACAAGGCAAACGATTAAATAGCACCTGAATAACCAGTATTATAAAACATATTTAACATGAAAGTCAAGGAGTCCATGAAACAAATAACATGAGATACTTGTTGAGAAAAATGAGTTTGATTGTATTAATTCAAAAGAAGAAGAACTTTACAACCTTTGCCTTGACGCTGTACAAGCTCCTCCCAGGGTCCAACAAGAAGTCTCCTCTACTTTGACAAGCTTCACTCACTCCCCAATGAAGCCAAAAAGGTATGTGATCTCTCCTCTTAAGCTCAAATAGGAAGTCTTGATTTCACTAGCATTTACCCTCAAAATGTTCAGCTTCTAACCTCCCTAGCCACTAACCCAATGCCTCAATTTATAGTGCAATGGAGGGTAGTTACTAGGTCCTCCTTCAAAGGGATAGAATCCTCCTTCAAAGGGATAGCTCCTCCTAACAAGGGATTAGTTCCTTCTCTTTTGGGATGCATGAACCACTTGGAGCGAAAAATCCACGTCAAAATTCCTTCTAGAAACCTCTAGAATTAACCCAAAGTGAGTTTTTTAAGATAAAAATTGCGCCTTTTGACTTTCACTGGGGTACGTGCCCTCCCCTTTACATACAGAGCGTATAAGTACGCAGATACTCTGAACAAAAGGTGCGGGCCCACAGGGAAAAGTGAGAGAAAGTGAGGAACTAGAGTTACATTGCTTTTTTGATGTCTTTCTCTCATTTCCAAAGCTTGTTTTGAAGAGCTGAGGTCTGAGACTTGCTTAGGAGGCTGGTATAAGTGGTGATAGACCTATACCGACTGTAAATAATCAAGGTGATGATATTTTTGTGTAACAACCTATATCACTTTAACATGTGTTAGACCTATTTCAATGAGAAAGAAAATGGTTGACAAATATAATAAAAATAATATTTATTTTCTTGAATAAATACAAATATCATGAGTACATTTATGAAGATCGAAACTAGCCAAATTTTCTTCAACTCTCCCTCTTAACTAAGGAGTTTTTCATACACCATTACAAGTTTTTTGGCTATTTTCCATTATTGAACAATTCACATAAGAGAAACCAGATTGGAAATCCATCTGTTATATCATCATAGTAACCAACATTGTTTCCATAGTATGGCCTTGACTGACAACTCTATTTCTCAATCAATTAGAGCACAATGTTTGTGAGACCAATGACTTATAGACACCTTAGTCATTGTCTCTCAAGGTACATACCCACCAAGGCATTCACTGAGTATGAACTTCTAGGACTATTCTTATCTTGGGTTCCCAGGTCTCCAAGAATATCAGTCCTCTTTCCTACTATTGTCTTGGATTCCCTACACATCCTCAAAGAGTATCTGATGCCATATGATTACCCAACCCTCCCATTCTTTCTTCCCAAGTGAGGACAAAAATTTTGTGTCAATATCTTCCACTTTAATGAGGAAGACATACCCAAGTTAACTTACTCAAGTTCATCTGACAGGTAACTTGCTCAAGTTCCTTTGTAGTTGGGAACTTACCAGAACTCCCTCTTAGTTAGGGACTTCTCCATTCATCAGTAGCTTCTTCTTCATGGGTCCTCCAAATGCTTGATCTCCTTCTTTCCTATGATTTCATGAAGTCTTTGTGTGAATTTCTTCTTGGTAGGGAATCATCCATCGACCACTTTCGTTCCTGGTTTTTCGTGTGATTGCTTCTTTCATGGAAAGTGGCAATATATCAGGTTTTATTGTCATCTCGCTACTCCTTGTCATCTTGTCTATGCTTCAGACTACTCTTCGCATGGATTCTTCATTTTACTTGCATGTTCCCATTACTTGATCTAGTGTCCCTTCATGACATCATCCTAATATTGCTTCAAAATTAAATGGTTCCTTTTCTGAATGGTTTCTTGATCATGACAACTTTGTAGACTAGAATTGGTTATCTATACCTTTCATATCTCCAAGGCCTTCATAGGTGTCAAGGGTCCTTTGATGTTTTACTTCCTTTTTCAAAGTTGTCATGCCTTATTTCGGGAAATGCCTTCAATGGATCTTTTTCAGATAGTGATTCTTTGTGACCATGTTGTTCTTCTCATGCTTGATCTCTTTCTTCAATTGCTTCTTCCTGGATAGATTGGTTAACAAACTTCTACTCCCTGTGGGAGAACTTCTTCATTTCTTGCTTCTTGGAGGAGTCAACATTTCTTCTTTCTTCTTAGTTAGCAACCTTATACTCCTTATGTGAGTATTTACTTTTTTTTACCTTCATTGCATTGTAGTACATTCCTTCAAGCATGTCATTAGTGAAAGATACTCTTTCATACTTGATCATGTCATAGAACTATTCCTATGAATCAATAATATGCATGACATAACTTTGATGCATATAAACCTCATCTTGATTCTCCTTTGATCATATTAGCTTCACTTGGTTTTCCTTGGTGTGGTCCTTCTTGCTTCATCTTAGCTTGCCTACATATGATCCTTTTCTTGAATCCCATGAATGGGACTCCCAATAGAAGAAAAGATAGATCAACGACTTCAAAATCAGCCTCTTCGAGGGGGAAACCTCATTTACAATACACAAATGAACAATTCTTGGATGATACAAATTACAAATCCTCCTTTCTATATATAGGAGTCTAAGGGGTCACAATATATTCAAAGCCGACATAACAATAATAATATAAGGGTACAACAACAACAATAGTGGGCTTCGATGGGGCACAATCATAACAATATGGGGACAATAGGGGCACAACAATAAGAATAAGGGCTATGATGACAATAGTAATGGGGGAATGACTAGTATTATAGGGACCCAACACATAAACTCTGAGGATGAAATAGCCTTTCAAATATGACTAAGTCTTCTCACATTTTAGAAGTTTTTTATACCTAATGTGAGTAACCTGTGAAAGGTAAACAAATATGTGATTCAGTTTTTTGCTATATTTTTCTCTTATTCTGACACACTTATATTTGATTAAAAGAAATTGATTCTGAGGCCAATTCCAACTTTTCAAGCATGGAAAATCGTGGAACCATTTGAATACCCTAATCACAAGCATTAAATTTTACATGATGAACTAACAGGAAATAATATGAAATGCTTGTAAATTCTTCAACAGCCCCTAGCCAACTTCATCCCAATAGCCAAATAACAATAAAAATCCTAGTGCTTGTAAACCTTAGTTGTAGTTGATCCAAGCCCAAATGATTGCAAAGACACCCATTACAACTATTATTATTATTATCCAACATTTTAGTAGATTAAAACAATAGAAAAAACCATAATGGAAATATGGATTAGATGCCAGATTTTACTCCTTTCCGAGCACTCTTGAGACTTAACTGCATCCTTGGAAATTAATTACGAGTTTTAAAGAAGGCTTCTCTTTCAAAGCTATTTTTATTCATATCAAGATTCAAACTAATTAGATCTTCGCACAACATCCTAATGTTCTTAAAAATAATATAACCTAAAACAAGAATAAATTGAGAATGAAAGGAATCCTAATCTAATCTTGAGTTGGAAAAACTAGGAGGGGCAAGCACTAGAGACTCCACAAAGTATCTTCATCGTGCCGATTTATTACTTTGGATGAGTTTGAATGTTTTAAATTTTTTGGCAAGTAACTTCTAGATCAAATTGCTTCTCTGATATGAAAAATTTTAAGATACACAAAATTTGATTGCATGCATTTTAGTTTCTCACTAATATTGATAAGAATACATAAGTAAATGACCATAATTCACATCTATTGATGCTCGATTCCATGTCAGAAAAATAATTGGGTCCTAAACGTGGTGTGTAAAAATGCATGCAAAACAACATGTTTACAATGGACCATATGCTCAAGCATGATAGATTATGCTCTCTTCGCAGATGCTTGATCAATTTAAGGGCACCGCTTCTGCATCTCGCTTTGATTTTTCTTTATCATCCAAGTTATTGTTTATGAGACTTGACTTGAACTCTCAATGAAATGTAAAAATATGATAACTATTTTCCCATACAAGATGAGCTATTCTCGATAGGTTTTGCATGATCTATATTCAAGGATTCATGTGTGGTCTTTAGGTTGTGGGGAAATACATTACTCTTTACTATGTTCATTTACATGCTACCATATTAAAAATTAAAATTCCATCGTTTATTTTGATTCTAATCAAATAATTCATTTTTCAAGGTTCCCTAGACATCTGTCATACCAATTTTTGTTTTTTACTTTTTATTGACAACTTTTCCTTTTGTAATATAAATCTTTTAGTCTTAGTTGTTTCCATATCTTACAATATTTTGGATGACCATGGTTTCCAAGCTTGCACTAGAAGAGAAATAAATACTCTCACATGTTGAGATCACCATAAAATATAGGGGGTCAAATGGAACCAAGAACAAACCCAAAATCCTATAATAAGTAGGGGAAAACTAGAACTATAATAGAGCTTAGCCATAAAGTGCTCTAGATAGCGCCCACAAGGCACTATACAAAATAAACCCATGAAAAATAGAGTGAAACACTTGATATCGGTGACCTTAGGCATAAATATAATTTTTTAGAGAGATCAAGAAGATCAGAAGATGATACCTTACAAATGAGAGTTCTAGTGTACATAGACACAACTCAAGTAGGCTAGGTACTTTCCTAGGGATAGGTTATGGGCATACATTAAGCTAACTAGGTTGGCCTTAACCATAACCTAGTAGTATAATAAATGATTACATTATTGCCTAACGAAATGCAATAATGATACAATATGATTGGATTTTATCCAAATGTGAGGATTAAAATATTCCCAACATCACATAACACTTCTTTGGCATTAGACATTTATCATATCGAAATTTATTAACTAGAAAATTAACATATTAAATTTTTTAAATATGACATCACCAATATTCTTGGCTCACTAATTTGTAGCCTTATTTTTACTCCTTTCAATTGTACCTGTCTTAGGTATATAAATAAAAATACAATTTAATAGCTAGATGGAATTGGCTTATAAAAGCTAAAACAGGGATATACTGATAAAATTGTTTTCTATTGTATAAGAAATGCACTACATAATAGTGCAGTAGTAGTAACTTACATATAAGCATCTATGGAGATAATTCAGACTTAAATGGTAACAATGAAAACAATTTATGGAGGACAGTAACGAGCAAACAATGTCATAAGATGACTTCATCTTATTTCACTAAGCCTATGAAAGAATGTGAACATATAAATCATATCGGGAATAGTTATTACAGAATTAAAACTATGTTACCAAGGAAATATTTCAACACTGGACTATTGGATGCTTATGAATATAAGAGAAAGTATTGTATACATGGTTTCTATACAATAATTTTATACCAAACTATCATAAAGAAAGTTAGTAAATAAGTGCATAGAAAAACCTAAGCATAATGGTTCTATAATGGCCTCAATGGCAAAGAAAAGGGGAGATAAAATTTAGGGAAACAAAACCATGATTCTTAGCTAACGAAGGCTGAGCATTATTCCTAGAAATTGAGGTATTTCCATTTGTTCATGGTTCATAATACCTTTACAAAATTCCATGGTTTATATCTTGGGACTCTAGTTTTTTAATAGTTTTTTTCTGTATTTGACAGTTAGTCCACACTACACTCCAACACCATTGATAGGGTTTAAATTCTATGACGGTGAATTTTTCAACAAGGGTCTACATTTTGCATCCCTTATAGTTCTCTTGTGGTTTAAAGAAGAAGGTACCGTTGATAGTATCATTTATGACACAATCCATTTAGAAAAACATAAAAGAAATTATAAGAAATTTTGACTATTTCCAATACCATCATATGGTACCATTTTGGGGTTTGAGCATACACAAGGTGTAGCAAGTTCCCTCAACATGGATTTTAATGTTGGCATATCAAGAGAGTTATAGTGTAGAAAGGAGCTCTTAAATTCATGGTGTGAAATTGAGAGTTTGATACTTGACACTACAAAAAAAAAAAAAAAATTCAATGGAAATATAATTAGTCAGATGTTATGAAGACATCAGTGTGTTTTATGCAATGTAAATATAATTAGTCAGATATTATGAAGACATATAATATGATCACAAGATACCACAACATGATTCGACAACTAGTCTCCAATAACCATGCATGTGCCAATCAGAGTAACAATAAGCAACATAGTATGAAAAAGTATACATTTTTGAAGCAAGCTTTTCACACTTGACCAATTCTTTGTATGAGGAAAATCATCAATTTTGTATGTTGAAAAATCCTCATGAGGCACTTAGAAATTTGGAAAAAGGCTAATTTTGGCATGCCTGTATAATAGACAATACAATGCAAAAGTTCCACCTACATGAATCTGCAGGATTAGACATGGCACAAAGACGTAGAAATACTTATATCATATTAAGATGCTATAGGATAAACAATAGTATCATCTTTTCCCAAGAATAACTAGGACACATCACACAAAATTTACAACATTAATATCAACAAGGTATTTCCAATGAATTTCAAACATGTGATAATTAATCTTGCCTATGTACAAGAAAGACATAATTGTAGAGGTTTCAGTGTCAATCCCCATAATATATAAAGCAATCCTATTATTTTTGCAGATGAAAACTAAAATAACTATTTAAATATACTAATTGAAACTTTTCAAAAGGTACTAAATGAAAATAATAAATATGATATTTTCACTGAAACTCTCGATTGGGAATTTGTAGTAGTTCTTCTACCATAATCATCTAGGGAAAAAAGTTAATATGTTGCAACAAATTATGTCAGGAATCGTTTCATGGGAAATTTATAGAAGCATTTGCATCGATTACCTAATTGAAAAATGGTAATTAAATATTTGGATGTGTACATGCAAATGGAAAACTATAGGATATGAAAATTTTAATGGCCTTTCTCGAGAACAAATTGTGTGTCTGAAGGACATTAGTTCCCCACATTGAATCACCTTTGAAATCATATAATGGACATTATTTCACCTCATTCAATCACCATTGAAATATCTATAGGACATTCTGAATTGAAATCTATTTAAAAAATGAGATTAGAGGACAAAAAATAAATACTTAATGGAGCAACGAATTGAAAATATCTCCAGAGGAGCATACCAATTTGAGATTTGATAGAATTTCACATCCATCACGCATATTTTTCCTGAACCATAGTTCACCCAAGGTTCAAGAGTTAACTAAAAACATTACAAGTAACACAAGACAAGGCGAAAGTCTATGGGGTGCAAGGGAATGTCAGGATTGAATACCCAATACTGCATGTTAGGTCAATATAGGCATTGCCAATAATCATGTGTCATGGAGAAATAAATATTTGTGTATAGAAAAATCATCTCATAGGAAAAATACCTCCATAAACATGTCACCACAATATCCTTAGATTATATTAAGGCGTGACATGTATATGCTACCATAATAAGAGCATAAAGAAGTAAGGCATGTAACTATCACTGTGATTTGATGAACCAAAAAGAATATGACTAAACTAATTGTAACTTGTACCACCACTATCTGATCAAATAAGCATAAAGTATGCATGCATATACACCACCAAAATCCAATCAAATAGGCCTAAGTCATCGATGAACACACCACCACAAACGGATTAACATAGCATTAGAAAAGAGGCCCAAAGCAATGAAAAATTAACCTGTGCAATATGGGCATAGATCCTGCTTCAAGATCCATTTGAGGTTAGTACCTGTCAATCTTGTTAGTACATGGAGGTATATGCCTATTTTCCATAGATAATCATCTTTTGTCTCACCTCCATAAGAAAATCAACATTGCAAGGTGGAAAACATAGTACCATATCATTCTGTGAGAGTCCCTATGGCCATGAATAAATTGGCAATGGTACGTGATAACTCATAAGAAGGATTTCGATTACACAAAACTATAATTCTTTGCACAATACCCAAAGTCCCCAAATCACATAAACATGGGCTAGTGATCACCAAGTGTTTCTAAGTAACCTATTCGATGGACCTTATGCACAACACTAGTCACTATATAAAAAATAAAATAAATTTCCCAAACACCCGACAAAATGCTTACAGAATAGGAAAATTGTACTAGGGTAGATACAATCGGCATAAATGGAAATGAAGGAGACACAAAGGAGTTTTCTTAGGCCAGGTGGGTTTTAGCCTTTTAAAAGTTTTTTCAGTACAATGGAAGTTTTGGTGGTATAAGAATTAAAAAAAGGATAACGATAGTTACAGGCATTGCTAGCTCATATGCTTATGATGCACAATCTTGCAAGAATAACATTTATGTGACATGTTTTTCAAGATTTTACCATCAAGTGTATTATGAGGCAGAAAGTACTACCATATGGGTGTAAGTAGCTCAATGGGTTGATATATAGGTGATTTGGATACCCATTTAAAGGACATTTAGCTATCATTTTCCACATAAAATTCACATGGTTTTTGTCATTTTGTTTTTTATAAAATAGAGGTGTTTCATATGGTTATGGGTGATTGGTTGAGTGAGGACACATGTAGTGCATTTAAGAGTAAAATATTGATTGTGGATTTTTCCTTTTAGGTAGTCAAAAGAATGTATGGAAATGATGGGGACTTCACAATATTACATGGATCAACTTCAACATATCTACATGGATTTATGGGTTCAACGGCTGATAAAAACATATGAGATCTTTGTGCCCATATTGAAATTTCCTAGTGAGAACGAACATATAATCACTATATAAGTTTATGCCAATGACAACTCAAGTGGGTGTTTTTCATCCCACCTCCCTTAGTTGTGGGCCTATCGATAATATATCATAGATTGTATCTCACAGGATTTACCTTCACCGTGGTTTTTAGTTTTTGTAAAATACAACAATGCACCAAAGTCTTGTGCCCTAGTTAGTGACATAACTGGTATGGCTCCGGTCCAATGGTTGGTAAAATTTGTAGACAATTGTGATAAGAATGAAATTGACTGGAGATTTGAAGCTTATAAAAATCAAGCATGAAATATTTCATCATAATTCCATCATGCTGACTACAATGAGAAAATTCTCTAGGCCCCTTTATAAGCTATTTGGGTGAACCTTTTTAATTGCTATAATCTCCGCTATCTCTAAAAATCTAGTTTGGGTAAGGGAGAACACTTTCCAAATAACTATACAACCTAAATAGAGAAGTTTGGCAGCTAGCTCACATAGAAATTTGTAGAAATTTAGAATTCTGGAATATCTATCCACTTTATTAATCTAACAAATAATATTTTCTAGCAAGAAATCACAAACGATGTATATTTACATAAATAATTTGTAGTATTTCCTGTATTAAATGAAAACAAAATCAACAAAAAATATTTTACAATAGTTCTTGTCATCATCAAATAAGTAAATGGCACTTAGAGTGTCACTATAGTGAGCCATAGAATTATAATTTGCTTTTGTTGTAACAAAGGGAGTGAATTCGGCACTTAAAATTTCACAGAACATGAAGTTGTTTCTATTGTGAGAATCGGAGGACTACATGCATTATTTCCATAATGAAATGATGCTCCAACATCACCATTATTTTTCAACTTTCTCATTTGGCTTTCTACATGCCAAGGTAGATGAAATTTTCTACAAGACTACTACTATTGGCATGTTGCAAATTAGAAGATGAAAGGTGGGGCATGCCTAGTGTTTTTATAGGCATGCCACCAATGGTAATGGAAATGGACATTGTAAGTTTCCCGCTACAATATTAGCAGTACCTTATGTGCCTACTTTGATGACACCATTAGAACTAACCATATTGAAGTTTGCACACTGATCATTTCCCGAAGCAAATGAATTGTGCAAAAGGGAACTTAACTAGCTTTGGTGCAATGCATTACAACTAAAAATCAATGATCCAAAATTCAAGTTTATGACAACTAAGAAAACGACCAATTTCATGTTGTTGTAATATTCGAGAGGTGAGAGAGTTCACATTGGGAAACATCTAATTTGATATTATCATTCCAGTATTCCTTAGCTTGCAGTTGTGTTTCAGTCACAAATCCACCTACAACAATTGATCCTAGACATGCCAAGGGCTAAATTTTTCTACTCGATATGTCAGGGTTGGCAAGATTTTTGGGTGAGGAATTACCTTGTGATGCTTGTCCAAGCTGAGTATTTTGCAACATAATGCATTAATTAAGCCATTAAGTAGGGACCTATGAACTTATAGACTAAGAATAAGTACATGTGTTGTTGTGTAAGGGAAACATTCCACCATCTTCCCAAGAGACCAAAAATAATGTTGTTTAAGAGTGTAAGTGAAATTCAGCCTCCAATAAAATAATGGTACCATGTTGAAGGTAAGGTATTCCAAATCTCTTCCTCCCAATAATGTTCCCTCTAGGCTTAATGTTCGTGGTATGATCAACATACCAAGAAAAAAGGGCACTGTTACTCTTCAAATTTGATTAATAATAGTTTCATCTCTTGTACATATTTGGGGGAAGAACTATGGTATTTTTCTAGAAATACATCCTAATGAAAAGGCAAATGTTGTTACATGATCTTATGGAACCATCTCACAAAAAGATAGAAAAGATAGATCAATACTTTACAATTAAACCTCTTTGAGGGGGCAACCTCCTTTACATTACACAAATGAACAATTTTTTGATGATACAAATGACAAGACCTCCTTTCTATATATAGCAGTCTAAGGGGTCATAATATAATTAGAGCCGACATAACAATAATAATGTAAGGGCACAATAATAACAATAGTGGGCTTCTATGGGGCACAACAATAACAATATGGGGACTACATGGGTAAAACAATATAATAAGGGGGTTGTACTAATAACAATAAGGGGTTACACTAGTAGTATAGGGGTCTAACATTCCCCTCCATTTAAAAAAGTGTTGTCATCAACAATTGAGTAGTTCTTGATGCTTTAGTATAAAATTCTTCTCGTCCCACGGGGAACCTTCAACAGGTATGTTCTCTCACTTGATGAGATACTCTGAAATTGATTGATTTCATAGTTGTCGAGTTCTTGTTTATATGGCTGCTCTAGGTTTCAATATTATTTCTCCTTCCTCTTCAAGTTCTAGCAATACTGTTTGAGTTGGGATATTCTGCAACTTTTGAATGAGTGGCCACACTTCTTTATCCTTCTTCCATTGATCCCTTGCTTCGTTTATCCAATCTGGTTGGATAATAGAAATAGCAAAAAACAATGCTTCCACATCCTCATCCTTTCCTGAGTTTGCATATGCAACAAAAAATTTCTTCCCTTTTCTGTAGATGATGTCAAAGTCATAACCGAACATATTTGTGACCCATTTTTTATGTTCTTCTAAAGATAATATTTTTCCTAAAATGTATTTAAGACTATCATGATCCATTTTTACCTTGAAGTGTCTTCCCATTGGGTAAGGTCACCATTTCTTAAGTGCATGTGGTATTTCCAACATTTCCTTCTCATAAATAGCTTGCTTGAGATGTAACCATAAAAATACCCAATCACTTACATCAAAACTTTGTTCACTATGATGTTGATCTACCTGTTGTTTCATTTGATTCTGCACCAAAGTGGCATTATCCTTTAAAAGTTGGAGAACTTGTTGTTGATGCCCGATGTGATCTTTCATTGCTTGAACCTTTTTCTTCTTGATATTTCCTTCTATCTTGAGAGTTTGCGCAGTGGTAATTTCTTCCAATGCTTTACAAGATATGGCCAGATTCATTTCTTGATGCTCAATGTGGTCTTTCACTTCTTGAACATTTTTCTTCTTGATATGTCCTTCTATCTTGATAATTTGAGGAGTAGTAATTCCGACCAATGCATTACAAGATATGGTTGGATTCATTTCTTCTTTCTTGATGTGATCTTTCACTTCTTGAACCTTTTTCTTCTTGATATGCCCCTCTATCTTGAGAGTTTGAGTGGTAATTCTTCCCCATGTTTTACAAGACATGGTCGGATTCATTTCTTCTTTCTCTAGGGTTGTGTCCTGGCATATATCCTCTTCTATTGATGTTTCTTGATCCTTTTCTTCCTCCTCTTCATATTCTATGTAAAATAATTTCTTCTTAGCACACTTATGACCTTTAGTGCATTTTCTATCACAATTGTAAAAAATCCCTTTTTATCTTTTTTCTTCCAGTTGTTGTGGTGTAAGCCTTGTAGGTTGTGGAAGGATAGGAGAAGAAACACTTCCATAATTATAGTCATGAGTGGTGGGATTCCTTGCTTCCATAATTTCGCTTTGAATTTTTCTTTCCAACTCGAATGCCTCCTCCAATGAATCAAGTTCCCAAAAACGAACCTCATGTTGAATGTTATTCTTTAATGTCCCTATGAAGACATCAATCCCTTGCTTCTATGGAATATAATTTACCCTTCTATTCAATTTTTGAAAGTCCTCAATGTGCTCTTCCATTAAACCCTTTTGTTTGAGATTTATCACTTGGCTAAAGAAGGAGTTTCTCTTTGTATCCTCATAATGTGCTATCATTTCCTCCATGAAAATTGACCATGTGACAAGTGTTTTACAAGAACAAAGCACTTTATACCATAAAAATTGATTCGATTCTAAATAATTAGAAGTAATACATGCCTTTTGTAACAGTGGTACACCATGTAGATCAAAATATTTCTCCATTTGTAGTATCCAGTTTACTAGATCCTTGCCATCAAACTTCCTCATCTCGTTTTTTCTTGATTTTAGGAGCTTGATCTTGAAATGACTGTAACTTTGTAATTTCAGATCTTCCAGTTCTAAAATCACGACCTGAAGTAGCCCTATGTGTCCTTCTTCCAATGCCACCAGTCTGATCCAAACTGGATTCCCCAAGGAAGATTTATGCCAAATCTCCCACAGTGACCTGATTATAGACTAGTTCAGTAGAGAAAACTTGTATGATATGCCACGTGTAACTGTTTCTACCTTTGGATCTAAAAAATGTACACAAGAAACTACATTCCATCCTATTTCTATAACTTCTAACGAAATTTCAATCTGATGCTCAGAGATAAAGTTATGATGAGTTTCCCCTGGTCACCTGTTTGGAATGTAATTCAGGAGTCTGCAAAAAGACCAACTTCCTCAGAAAATATCTCCACAAATATTGCACGAAAAGCTCTGAAATTCAGACCCGAGGTTTAGTGTGATTGTGTCTCAAATGTGTTTTTTTCACTTCTGAAACGTCGCAGAGAAAAAGTTGTAGCGGAAATTCCATGATGACCTATTTGGAGTAGCGAAACCCTAGAATCCAAAGCTCTGATACCAAATGTTATGATACCAACTCACAAAAAGATAGAAAAGATAGATCAACGCCTTAGAATTCAGCCTCTTTGAGGGGGCAACCTCCTATACATTACACAAATGAATGGATGATATGAATTACAAGACCTCCTTTCTATATATAGGAGTCTAAAGAGTCATAATATAATCAGAGCCGACATAACAATAATAATGTAAGGGCACAATAATAACAATAGTGGGCTTCTATGGGGCACAATAGTAACAATATGGGGACTACATGGGTACAACAATATAATAAGGGGGTTGTACTAATAACAATAAGGGGTTACACTAGTAGTATAGGGTTCTAACAAATGAGGAGTAGTGAGTGAAGCAACTGTTGTTCCTTTCTTATGTTGTAGTTAAAACTTAACAAGAGAAGTCAAGTCAGGCATGAATAATTGAGTTGTTTGTGCCAAAGGTTCTCTAAAAATAGTATACACATAATAGATCCCAATCATGATCTAGTGCATTAAAAGCACAATTTATCCAAAGGAAGTATACATGTATGTATTAAATTTGTAGAATTCCACATTGAACTTTAGAATTAGAAGTATTACAGTAGCAAGATGAATACCTTGTATTTTTTCCTCTATATAAGAATTACTATAGAAAATTGATTGTATGCTTTGTGATGAACAAATATCAACATCAAAAGAGATCCAATAACTTGAGAAGCTGCTATTGCAAATGTTGTTACTTACACTTTGGGAATTCTTACTAATTACTATGACTAGTCATGCATAAACTCAAAGATGAATTATTATGCTTATCATGAAATCCATGCATTTTAGATATCAAGCCACTATGCCACTTGTCATCTTACCATGAATTCTAAGGGTATTCTAAAGCTTGGAGTCACATGAGTTTGAATCAATAAATTTATTTGAGTTCAATGAAGAAAAGGGTGGTGTAGCCATAGTCCCAATAGTGCATTCAAAAATAATGTTTTCACATTAGTAATATATTGGCATAAGTTAGCGTGAGTTTTCTTCAATTTCAATAATAAGGGGCTTATAACATCGAAAGGGTCAAATTTCAAAATGGCTTGACAAATATCATATCATTTGCATTTGTGAAGCAAGTTTGGGTATCGAATATCATCCATGTATTAGTCCATTCACCAAAAAGAGTTCCTAAGGGCCACTAATCTCCAATATAAAGGATCTAATTCATTTCATATAAAACCCTATTTTAAGTTTAGAGGTGAAATTATGACAACCACACCACCAAAGCAAGCTAGAATATTTTCCAAATAAATTATTTTGGCAAGATATTTGTCATTATCACTATGCAACAAGCATACCCTTTCTAATATGAGAATATCACAATGCAATGTAATCAAATTACAACACTCTAAAAATATCCCTTCATCAGATAAGTCGTGGATGAGGATTATTTGTTGTGCCAAAATAAAATAATACTCGAACCAAGCACTAACCAATTAGGAAGACCCACCTGAACAGGAAAGATGGCCCTAAAGGGGAAAAATGTATTCCGAGGGGATTTGAACCTTAGTGAGCACTCTGAAACAAACCTTATTTACCCTCTAACCAAGACATCATAGTGGCACAATCTAAAGCTTTTACCATGAGGTAAATATAAATACAATCTCGTTATTGGTCGCACAACTGATCATTACAGTTTAATAACTTAGCCTCGTTTTAGTAAATGGTAAATGAAGACAATTGAGAACAAAATTGATTATCCCAAGAAGTGACCACCAAATAGTTAGCTTTTGGATTGAAAGAGAATCTTAAGATAGTACCATTTGGGGTGCGCACAATCTAAAACACAAATAATTTATGAATATAATCTTCTTATTGTGTTACTAGATTCATGAAGATAATGTAACACTATTCTGCACTAACTTATCGGAAATGGTTAGAAACTCTATTCCCCATTTCTAATCCAAAAGAAGATACGATCCTCGTATGATCCCCTTGAAAATGAAAAAAAATGAATTTGAGATGTGTCATCAAATCAGAAACAGCGGATGCGATTTTGTATAGCTTTTTTAACATTCAATTTTTTTTTATCTATTTCTAGAAAACCATAATCAGATCACAAAATTCATGACCACTCCAAAAAACTACCTAATACCAGGAATGAGGCATACTTTTTGTGATTAGCTCGACAGTCAACCATAGAATGATATCGTTTTGTGAATTTTTCATTTGACCTAGGACCTTCACATAGATTATAATGAATACTCCCATTGGTAGGATGCATATGCTAATGGCCATTACCCAAGTTGACATTTAGTTTTTTTTATCTACTTCCAGAAAACTAGAATCAAATCACAGCATTCATGACCACTCCAAAAAACTGCCTAATACGAGGAATGAGGCATAATTTTCGTGATTAGCCCGATAGTCGACCATATAATCACATCATTTTGCGACTTTTTCATTTGACCTAGGACATTCGCCTAGATTATAATGAATACTCCCATTCATAGCATGCATATGCTAATGGTTATCGCCCGAGTTGCCAACAAAGCTCGCTACTCAAATTGGAATTTTGAAGTCATCTATGACTGCCTAGAGGGAGATAAGCTTGGATCCAGAGGGAGATACGCTTTAAGCCACCAACAAAGATAATCTCAGAGCTAGAAGGAGATAAGGCTTAAGTTTAGAGCTGCCAAGAGATAAGATTGGAGCTTGATAAGACGGATCCTTGGAGCCGTTAGGCCGCTAGGTGATTTAAAAGCTTGGAGGCAAAAGGAAAATTTAAATTTAATTAAACAATGACCATATGTGACAGTGACAGAGGGAAATTTTATATGGCAGAGTGAGAGGAGAATTTGGCTTAGATTAGTTACCATTTATCTCTACCTTCACTTCCTCATATCCCACTATTAGCTACAAAAATTAAAATACCTCAATTAGTAATTTATTTCTTGAGAAAATCTATTCAATATTTCAAGTTTCTAATGCTACATAGAAGCATGAAGGAGACCTCTACGGTCTAATAAATAAGACATTGAAATTTAGGACCTAACACCTGTAAATACTAAATAGTCATTACTAATTTCTAAATTAAAAATGGTCTCCTTGAGAAAAAACCATTTCTTCAATGTTCATAAGGGAAAAGACTTATTCAACTAAACATCAATTTGTAAATTCAATAGGCAAAAAAATGAATAATGTGTATTGTAAACTTATGTGTAGACTAAAGGCTGAAATCATACCTCGTGGCCAGGTTAAAGGTTTTTGTACTATAATTGGAAGTCAGTTGCACCCCAACAATTTTATCAAGTAAGTATTGATCTTAATAACATTCTTCACAAATTGTGAATCTTTACATAAGAAAACATCTCACCTATCATATATGTGTATCAATGCAAATTGCATAGTGTCAATCCAGCGAAGAAATAAGTGCAACACAAGTTGCAACCTTTGGACCTATTCCTAGCAAGGTGCAAAGAGCCTCAATAACCTCTCTCAGTAGTAAATCCCATAGAGACATGAGCCATTCCTTGCCTACACCTCCCCATATTTAATTGACTCATAGAAAATTGGAATACTAAATAGGGGTGGTTCATATCATTCCATTCTTTTTGCCATCAAATTTTTGTGCAAAATATACTAAAGTATAATATTTGGAATGAAAACTATTTAGTATTATTTTCCATATTCTATTTTGAAGATTTTTTTTTTTTTTTTTCAATCTCATAATTCAGTTACATAATCATCATGAAAACTTCAAGTTCATCCATTCCTAAGTTTAAGACAGAGGAACCTGAAATTGAATCATCCACTAAAGTTGATGCAAAGTCACCACTTTTGAAATATGTAATTGTTGTTGGGAAGATCCAAGGAGGGGAACCATTGGAATGGGTTTGCGGTGAGTGTAAAAACAAGTTTAAGGGATCATACACCCAGTTCAAAGAAAATTTACTTGCATTAAAAGGAAATGGCATTCAAATATGCACTGGCCCACCTAAAGTGGATGGGAGAAATGGAAAAGGTTTAAGTGAATAAAAACTTGCAAAATATCATAAAGAACAAGACGAGGAAGATGAAAAAGAATGAGGCAAATATTGCCTCTCAATTCAAACAACCAACAAGGTTGGGAACATGTTCATCAAAGACTCCACTTCCCTCTTATGTAATTGGAAACTCTAGTTCAAATAAGTGTAATTTGGGACCGCTTGAAAAAGAATTTCAATAATGATGCTCAAGGAAAGGCAAGTGCACCTATATTTCAAAGAATTTATGTAAATGTCCTTCCCTTTAACCTTGAGCAATCTCCTTACTCGAAAAATATGATCAAATGAATAAATGAATCCCCAAAAGGGTACAAGAGCCCTTGATGTGAGAAGGTATACACTACAATGTTGAGGGTCAAGAAGTTACATATGGAGGATAAATTAAGCCCCATTCATAATTCATGGTGCATTTCAAGGGTTTCCATCATTTTTGGTGGATGGAGATATCAAAAGGAATAGATGTTTCAATTTTTTTGAAGGCAATGGATTGTGAAGGTCAGCTAAAATATTTCCAATTCATTGTTGACATCTTGACTGAAACAATTGAGTTGGTGGGGCTAGAAAATGTTGTCCGGGTAATAACTGAAAATGCATGAAGTGTAGAGAAACAACCCCAATTATTGAAGGAAAATATAAACACATCTTCTACACCCCTTGTGTTGTACATTCATAGAACATCATGTTGAGCAAGATGGGAAAGAAAACTGAGTGGATTTAAATTATTTTTGAAGAGGAAAAAGAAATTCAAGCCTTCATCACAAACCACCACATGTTCCAAGGAATCTATAGGGAATTTGTGAAGTTGGAGCTCATTAAGGTACATAAACTTTAAAGATTCTTTCATAAATTCTAATTTCTATCACTTTAAATTGAAATATGTAAATTGGATTCTCAAATGTCATGATTCATGAATCATAATAGTTATTCATTCAATTTTAATATTTTCATTTATTGAAACACTGGCACCTGCAGGTTGTTGAGACTCGTATTACTTCTCATGTCATGGTCTTAACAAGCCCTATGTAGGTGAAAGAGGCTTTACAATCAATGGTATGTAGTTCTCTTTGTAATCAATGGCAGAAATCCCAATCTAAAATATCACAAGCAATGAAAAGGTTGGTTGTTTATAATGAATGGTGGGATAGGGTGGAGTACCTCTTAGCATTTACTAAGGCAATTGTGGATTTGGTCTAGGTATTTGAGACTGATATGCCTAATTTGGGAGAGGTGCATGAGGGCATTGATTCCATGATAAAGAAGATAAGGGTGGTTAGAAATTCCAAGGAGAAGAACCCAGATGAATTATTTTACAGAAAAGTAAAATATATATTGACCAAAAGGTGGAACAATATTACCACCCCATTGCACCTTTTGGCCTATGCAGTGAATCCAAAATATTATGCTACAAAGTTGTTAAGTGATCCAACAAAAAACTACTCTAAACAAAGACCCATAAGTCTCACAAGGATTTAAATCTTGAAATTGGAATTCAGATTTGTTCAAAGTTTGCTCGTTTTGTGGATTCATATGGTTGGGGTGGTGATATTGATTGTATGTGGGACAAACCCAGATTAAGTATAATTGAATAGTATACCTATTATCGTTGGGAACTTCCACATATAAAAAAATTGGCCATCTAGATCTTGTCACACGCTTCTAGTTCATCTTCAACGGAAAGGATCCAGAGTACATATGGCTTCATCCATTTAGTGAAGAGATATATCTGGGCGCCAAAAGGGATGAGGAACTAATGTATGTTCATTCAAACCTTCTCCTATTGTCACACAAGAGTGACAAATAAAAATTTGGGCTCACCAAACTATGGGATGTGTAACCGGAGTTGCATGACTTGGATATGACGTTGAATGCCATGTCTCATATGACTTTGCTTGATGAGGAGGCACAATTAGGTGGATCTTCAAGTGGACATGGAAACAATGTTCCAACTTTTGGAGAGGATTTGGTTCATAATGGAAATTACATGTATGAAGACATATTTGATAATATGTAAATGTAATTTATGATGGTATTTTAAAATTTTGAGAAATGGCAATGTTTATGTCGAAGTGGTGACTTTAAGCTTTTGAACAATGACAATATTTATGCTTAATTGATGATGATAATTTTCTATAGCATATATTGAATTGATAATGATGATAACTGATGACTTTATGTATTTTTAGATATAAAATCTCTATTCTAAAAGATGAATGGTAATATGAAATTATGATTTTGATATATGTGTGTGTGTGTGTGTTGTTTCCTTGCCATATTGTATCCAATTTTTTTTAAAATTTGTCATAATTTCTTAAAACCATGTATATGTGTTCATTCTGATATCTGTTTCAGTGAAACTTAGATTCTTTAATAGATTCTTAATAAAATAATATAGCATGACCCATACATAAAATACCCACATATAACAACAAAAGGAAATACAATGTCTAGACTTAAGGAGGTGCAAGACATTTTCTTGTGCTTACCTATAATAAACCTACATGGAAATAATGAAATTGGATGCCATATAAAATATGAATCCCAAGAATACCAATGGGCTTGGGGTTGATGACCCTTGATTGGCGTCCTAAAATAGTCATGGGGCAAATGGAGTTAGGGCTTGGAATTGTGGCTCCTAGAGATGAATATTTAGTGCTCATCTTACAAATGAAACCAAACCTATGTTCTCCTTATTGATATTTTTAGCTTCAGAGGTACTCCAAGCCTTGAGGATCGAGTGTTTGCAGGTTGGATCTCCACAAGTGGCTTTGTGGGGTTGGATACCAAGCCTAAGGTATGTCACCCATTATGATATGGGACAAAACTAGGAGCACATTTCGACATGTGATGGATGAGGATGATAACTCTGATCGAGGTGAATCTGATGCAACAAACATCACCCAATTCCGAGTTGTAGAAATGGAGATATGAATTTTTGAGTTTTTTAATGGGTTTGCACATCAAGTGTCAAAGTTAGATTGTTCTAAAAATGACTTGTGACAACAATTAAATCCCTAGAATGACATTGAGGAAGCCCTCTTGTTGGTGCATAAATAAGAGGTGTTGTAAGGCATACGGATAATCCATGTTGGTGCAACACATGACTTGAAAAGTAGAATGGAAGGTTGGTTGAGGAGGAGGAGTCTATGTTCTAGGACACAACCCTAGATGATCACATGAAGGGGAGAGTAGGCCGCTCTCATGACTATCTTAATTAGGGATTAGGGAAGGCTCAACTAGCATAGCAAGGAGGAGTAAGGTTGATGTCTGTAAGGGTAATTTTGGGAATTAAATTTGAAGGTTATGTCTGCGTATAAACTGATAACCCTTGTGTTGATTGCAGGTGGAAGATAGGGTTGTTTGGGGTAGTCGATAAGTCTAGAAGGTAGCCTAGAGCAGGCTGCATATTTCTATGTCAAGGATGCAAGAAGATAGGGTCTATGGAGGTGCTTTGGCGTAAAAATATAAATCCCTATTTATGGTCGCATATCTCACTGATTACAAGTCCAAAATAATGGTGTTTTTGAAGGCTAGATAGCATGGAGAAGGATGCAAACTAGAGGATTGCTTTTGGGCACAATAACACATCAACTCCCCTTGAAATAAACTAAGCAAGGGACATTCTTGTGATGACTAGGTTTCAGGCCTATAGGTGAGGTTTTGAGGATCAAAACAACCCTAGCGTGGAGCTATAGATGCCTCCTCACACAACAAGGTCTCCTAGCTTGTAAATGAGAGAAGGCCACACCATTTGAGGTGTGTTTTATGCAAGGAGGTTAGGTTGTTGTAGGTTACAATGGGAGCCCTAACTAGTGACCAAAACTCTACCCACGAACAACAATGAAAAAGTTTATATCTCCTCCATTGGTGACTTATGTTGGGTCAAGTATTGACTAGTTTTGATGATGAATGTTGGAAAAATGTAGCAGCCAAGTGATTAGGGTGATATGGATTGTCAGATATCATAATTAGTGGGAAGATGTTGTAGTAGTACATTGAAGCCTAGATTTGTGCAATAGATCCTCTATTTCATAACAAAGGGAAAATCTAAAGAAGGATGTTGGCAGCCAATAGAAGGGTTCCCTAGGTGTGAGGATGCCCTAACTAGGAGTAGATGATATAACAACATTGGTCACTCATGGTGTGTTGGAAGGAAATGTGAGAGTGGACCAAGTATGGATGTGAATGGGAACCTATGGTTTGGTAGAGGACAACGTGTTAGTTTACAAGTTAGAGTCTGGTGATAAACACCTTGATGGACAAAGGTAGTTATTAGACTGGAAGTTTTTAATTTAACGAGTCTGATAAACCAAGATAAATTTTTAGTAGTCTGAGACTTGTGTGTGGAGAATGACATCTATAAAATATGATGGGTAGTCCTCCTAACCCATGTTCATTTGGGAGATGGACATCTTGTAGTAATAGGTGGCAACCCTTTGTTCCCTATTCTGGTCTTCATTATTGCAGCGCAGGAAGACCATAGTGGGTTGAAGTTCCTAAGTAGCTGAGGAGCGGTAGTGAGAAGTTGAGAGATTTTCACAAGTGGAGATGTGAACAACTCAACAAGAGTCTCAATGTGTTATGTTGTTGATGGAATAATGCACAACTAGTTAGCATATTGGATAGTTGAGGTTTAGTGGTCAGATGGACCTGGATTGTTGATAGAAGCGGGAGCTGCAGATTGGGAGCGAAAGGACTGGGAAAGTACAGGGTACGACGAAGGTAGCTATCATGAGCTCTACATCAGCTAGATAGGGAGTGTATCTTGTTGAGGGTAGATTGGTTATTGATGTACTCACACCAAGAACAATTTTATATTCTTGTACTAATTGATGTATGATAGCCATTATACCTAGTATGAAAGCCCTAGATGATTGTATTATATGTTGTTTAATATAACGGAGTTGGGTTGAAAATTATAAAAAGTTTTTCATATTATGTGCATGTGTGATTAACTATTTTTTATATTCGATTGTGCAAAGTAGTATCATTGGGATTCTTAGTTTGATAGCATCAGAGATTTTAATATTATATCCTAGACCCAAGATCGTGGAAATTCAACACTCCTTAAGTCCTGGGAAGTAGTTATTTAAACCATTTTCCAAGATTTCATTCCTAAGGTCATTACTAGGCATCTCTGTGGGTACCTGGAGGTAGATGTTGAACTTATGGCACATGAATATGAATACCAAATGCATGTATTACAAACCCAATCCCACACCTTAATTCTAACTTCTGCATGAAGCTTGGGAAGCAAAGAGCTCAAAACTATTGGCCAAAGTTCCATTCCCAAAATGCTTTACCAAAAAATCATGATAGAAAATATTTCATATTACATACCCTATACCACCAGAATATTCCCCTTAAGGCTCGTGGAGTCGGATGTTGACACCATAAACCTATGCTCCATTCCCAAGGGCTTTACCCAACAACTTAGGGTATACTTAGGGAACTTTGAGGTAGGGATAAAACTCATGGCACATGGATATCATGGCCATGTGCTTGTATTAAAAATTCAAGCCCACCTCCATCTTCTGGTTTTTCATCATGAAAGCGTAATTCAAGTGCACTTAATTCTTCCTCAGTTAAATTGTCCTTAAAAACATGTAAATACAACCATTTGGTGTGCTATATTATAATATTTATTCAGGCGAAGACAATGTTCTATGCAGATTAGAAACAAATCCCTCAACATTTATAAAGTTTATTTTTTATAACTCTATATTAGAGAGAGACTATGCGGGGCATAAAGTAAAAAAATTTCCAAACACTTACCAAAAAAAATATGAGATATTATATACTACTTCAAATGCAAGTAAATTGTCTCTCAACAAACAACCTTGAAGGACATACAAGCAAATTTCTATCTTGATTAAAGTCTTGTGCTATAAATTATTTACAAGCATGGACCAAATGACCTTAAGAAAGGGAATCCAAGCTAAGTCAACTGCGCTAGAACATGGTGTGGACTTTGAATGTAATAGGGTTAGTCAATAATAGCTCAAAACCACGAAATTGTACATTAGGCATATTTCTCGAGGCCATGACATACTGCATATTTACATGAAGAAATGACCAGAAAATGTAATGCACAGCTCAAACGATTTGTTGCCATTGTGAGGACTTGTGGCAGCATTAATGGCACCTAAGGTAGCAACCATTGAAGAAACTTTCTCATAATGAACTTCTCGAATATGACGAAGCACAACAGAATACCTGAAATCATGCTTACAATAATGTAGAATCCCTCAATTCTGCCTAACAATCACTATATAAAATTTGACAAAGTATGTTTTAGCATAATATTTTAGTATCAAAAACCCCCAAATCTCTAGGAACCATAGGCTCTATCATTTTTTATGTCAAATTTTTCCTCAGATTGTGTCTTAGATTTTCCTCCAATTGATAACCCTCTGAAGTCCAAAATTTTAACATACATTCATCTTTCCTCTTCTTTTTTTTAACATCTGTTTTGCTATAGTCAAGCCTCTTGAGCATCTTGTCCATTCCCTTGGCTCAAGTGAGGTGTGTAGTATTATTGCAATATCCTTGGTAGCTGCAATGTTGGACATCTGATAATCTAAGCCTATTATTTGGATCTTCATCTAAAACTCCTTTGTTATAATAAATGGTCTCCCAAACTCATCAAATTCCAACACCATTTATGCATATCGTAATAGAATGCAACACAAAGATTAAATCCTAAACATAAACGTGTGGGTACAAAAAAAAATTATTTTGAACAAGAAATCTGAAGTGCGTGTACTCCGCTCTGTGTGGAAGACGAAATGTGGGGTGTGTTAGGGTCCTATAATAATAGGATTCATAATTTTGAATTGGCTATGGTTAGTCTTTTAATATTGTACATACTTTTGCTTTCTGCAAAATGGTTTCCATATTAAAAATTAAAAAATGTAAACAGGGTATGTCCTAAAAGAATAATCAAAGGCCAAAAACAAAGAAAAAGATTAAAAAAAAAGTGAAACGATGAACCCCAAAAAGAAATACAAATAGATGATGAAAGTGTGCAAATTCAAATGCCACTACTTTTTACTTTACCATGCAAAATAATTTTTTTTGCAACTTGTTAAAATGTCACAATCCATGATGGTCAAATAGCTTAATCTTGACTCATTCAAGCTTTAAATTTCATGTTAGTAGATAGAGAATAAAGATCTAGCGAAACTATTTAGCCTTGGTAGATCTGTAGTTAGGTAGAGAATAAAAATGAGCTCATTAGTTTAATCTAAGCCATTGGAAGTTATAAGGTTAGAATTAGATAGTTTTCATATCAAAAGAAAAGGAAATAAAGGGTTAAAAAGCTCAAATGCACCCATTGAAATGAAGAAAAATGTTAGGGTAAATAAAAGGTAGGTAGAAGAAATATTGCAAATGCACAAGGTTGCTAAGTCAAAAGCACATTTATCATGTTTAATCCTATGTTTCATGTGCAGGAGGAATTGTGAGAAACAAAGGATATTCACCAAGCTGATTTGCTAATTTCCCCTCATTTAACTACACCCTGACATAGTTATTTGCTAATTTTCCCCCTTATCCCTTCATTATTGATAAATACCCTTTTCCCCTAATTTTGACCTTTACCCATTGGTTTCACATGTTCCCCTATAATTACCCTTCAAAAATAATCCTCCCTTCCCAAAACCCCTTTCCCTAGTGTGAAACACATTCCTCACTACAAATATCCCTTTCCCCCTTGTTAATTTCCCTTTTCCCCCTTACAAACCCACAAAAGCCCCTATCCTAAGTTTTATTTACTATACCCCCACATTATGTAATTAACATCCCCACTTTATATTTCGTGACAAAACCTTTAAACCCACCAACCCCTAGTGCAATTAAAGAAAACCCCGCCATATAACCCATGGTCCTACCTTTATTAGCCGACAAATTATATTGATAATTCCCCATTATTGGTTAATTAATTGAAATTTGTTGTAATTATATACTAGGCCCCGCCAAATCACTTTCCCGATCCCATTAGTGCAACTCAACTGCGAAATAGCCCTCTGATCTCCTACCCCAGATCTGATGGTGTACATCCATATTGTGCAAATTCATTGTCTGACAGATAATGGCTTGAGAGCATGCGAGATTCGTGGTTTTTCCTGGGCACTATTCTGCTATGTGGCGGCACCAAATTATATCGTGTGCTCACGAAAAATATCGCATGCACTCCAAAACCAGTGTGATGGCCCAAAAAACCACCTCCCTGCCTAAACTGAAAACTTCCCACTGTTCACTTAATTATTTCCATGCCAAAATATGACTGTCACCCGTTAAAAGGTTGAAGAAGCCCCAAATCGCTCTTTTCGCTCATTTTTCGCTATAAGCTGCTGCTTAGCCATTTGTGACACCCTAAACGTCTGCGACCAAATTTGACCACCTTCTATCGCCTTAAGGTGCTCCGGATACCCAATTGAAGCAGCTAGTTGATAGTTGAATCCTCAATACCTTCTGCAGTTACCTTAGAACCCCATCTACACGCTAGACCGCCAATTTCCAAGTATTCTTGGAAAAAACCAAAACGACCCTTGAATTTGAAAACGCAGAGTTTAAATTGAAAGGTTAATTAATTGAATTAATTAAAGAAACTTTCCTAAATTGAGAAGAAACCTACTATACACCCTAAACCATTGTTCGCTGACTATAATTACCCTCCCACTGTACCAGAGCCTCTAAATCTCACTTATATAACCACTAAAAGCCTAATTCAAATATGTAAACACAATCATGGCTTCTCAAACTTCTCTGGATGTGATACCTCTGCAAACTCCTCACCTCGACATTGATCCCCTTGCCTTAGCAAACCGAGACTTTCAAATAAAGGATATTGCTTCCGCTGCTTACCTACTGAAACTCTA
Source organism: Pinus taeda (assembly GCA_000404065.3). NCBI lineage: Eukaryota > Viridiplantae > Streptophyta > Pinopsida > Pinales > Pinaceae > Pinus > Pinus taeda. The sequence goes on from APFE030186021.1 coordinate 32,461, forward strand.
CTGCTGGAGTAAAGACAGGTTCTTGAACCAGAATGATGACATTCATATTTGGGAGTCCAATTCTCCAAAGCACTATTTCCCACAATTACACCCTTTCCCAGAAATCATCCACTTCTACCAAGCTTGTTACATTTCCAACCAAAGAGCCATTGTCACCCTTGACCAGCAAGTTTTGTTCACCCTCATAGCAGAATCCATTAATCAAATGTTGCAAGTCCATCCAAGCCCAAATGAGACCCCACTTTCTATTGAGGGCTTACTTGACCTCTATACCAAGTTAGGTATACCCAAGAAGGCTCTGCTAATCCAAACTTTCATCATTAAAGACTCTCACACTCCAACATATAGTTCTCCATATAATGGCACTATTTTTCTGAGAGAGGCAGACAAATTATTACCATGCTCACTTGCATTTTAGGGTACACCATAGAGGAGAGTGTGGATGAGGTTGTCCTATCTTTCCTTTCTATTTTTTGCCCAAGCAAGCCTCCTGTTGTAATTTACAACTATGCTCTGTTCATAGTAGATAGAATGCATGAACAATTCATTAGATTACCAAATGAGAGACTGTTTAATTACTCCTCAGTTGTGTTTCACATGTTCCTCTACTATCAGTCGGACAAGCTTCCAATCAACATTCAAAAATTAAACACCAAAGGTAATCCAAGATGAGTCATATATTGGACACCATTGATCCAAGAATATTCCACTACGTTTTCATACAAATACTTAATTGATTCATTTATCCATCAAGTTATGAATATGCTAACCAGTAGCCATCAACCTAGGATCAGTCAAGAAATAAAAAGGGTTTTACAGTTGGCCAAGAATAGTAAAGTGGGAGACTGGTATCTATACCAACACCACACAAAGATAAGGATATATGGATGCCAACTGGCCCCCTACAAACTACCCAAATACATCCCCATGAGTTTATTTTCATTAGAGTACTTTAGGTAGATCATAAACTCGGATGATGTTAACTTCCTAGCAGCCAAGAAGAAGACCCAGTTTAAAATGAAAAACAAATTGGGCCCCTTTATTTGTAACAATAGGGAAGCTGGACCAGAGGTAGATAAGTTCTTGTAGCAAATGAAATTTAAGAACTGTTTTATGTGGCAATATGACCCTCACTGAGTCATAAATAAACTAAGGCTCAATGTCAAATTGGGCCCTTTTATACATCATTTCTAGCTAGGCATTACGATATTTGCCAACCAGTCTGAATGATTGGAAAATACTTTGATAGACATGGTCAATACTGTAGTTGATGTAGAGAATACATTAATTGATGTAGAACTATGGTATTTTTCTAGAAATACATCCTAATGAAAAGACAAATGTTGTTCCAATGATACAAATGACAAGAACTCCTTTCCATATATAGGAATCTAAGGGATCATAATATAATTAGAGCTGACATAACAATAATAATGTAAGGGCACAATAATAACAATAGTGGGCTTCTATTGGGTACAACAATAACAATATGTGGACTACATGGGTACATCAATATAATAAGGGGGTTGTACTAATAACAATAAGGGGTTACACTAGTAGTATAGGGGTCTAACATTGCCCTCTCCTTCAAAAAGTGTTGTCCTCAATGCTTGAGTAGTTCTTGATGCTTCAGTATAAAATTCTTCTCGTCCCACGTGGAATCTTCAACAGGTATGTTCTCTCACTTGATGAGATACTCTGAAATTGATTGATTTCATAGTTGTCGAGTTCTTGTTTATATGGCTGCTCTAGGTTTCAATATTATTTCTCCTTCCTCTTCAAGTTTTGGGAATACTGTTTGAATTGGGATATTCTACAGATTTTGAATGAGTGGCCACACTTTTTTGTCCTTCTTCCATTCATCCCTTGCTTTGTTTATCCAATCTGGTTGGATAATAGAAATAGCACAAAACAATGCTTCCACATCCTCATCCTTTCTTGAGAGTGCATATGCAAAAAAAAAATGTCTTCCCTTTTCTGTAGATGATGTCAAAGTCATAACCCAACATATTTGTGACCCATTTTTTATGTTCTTCTAAAGATAATATTTGTTCTGAAACATATTTAAGACTATCATGATCCATTTTTACCTTGAAGTGTCTTCCCATTGGGTAAGGTCACCATTTATTAAGTTCATGTAGTATTGCCAACATTTCCTTCTCATAAATAGCTTTCTTGAGATGTAACCGTAAAAATACCCAATCACTTACATCAAAACTTTTGTCACCATGATGTTGATCTACCTGTTATTTCATTCGATTTTGCACCAAAGTGGAATTATCCTTTAAAAGTTGGAGAACTTGTTGTTGATGCTCGATGTGATCTTTCACTACTTGAACCTTTTTCCTCTTGATATTTCCTTCTATCTTGAGAGTTTGTCGAGTGGTAATTTCTTCCAATGCTTTACAAGATATGGCCAGATTCATTCCTTGATGCTCAATGTGACCTTTCACTTCTTGAACATTTTTCTTCTTGATATGTCCTTCTATCTTGATAGTTTGAGGAGTAGTAATTCCGGCCAATGCATTACAAGATATGGTTGGATTCATTTCCTCTTTCTCGATGTGATATTTCACTTCTTGAACCTTTTTATTCTTGATATGCCCCTCTATCTTGAGAGTTTGAGTGGTAATTCTTTCCAATGATTTACAAGATAGGGTCGGATTCATTTCTTCTTTCTCTAGGGTTGGGTCCTGGCATATATCCTCTTCTTTTGATGTTTCTCAATCCTTTTCTTTCTCCTCTTCATATTCTATGTAAAATAATTTCTTCTAAGCACACTTATGACCTTTAGTGCATTTTCTATCACAATTGTAACAAAGCCTTTTTTATCTTTTTTCTTCCAGTTGTTGTGGTGTAAGCCTTGTAGGTTGTGGAAGGCTAGGAAAAGAAACACTTCCATAATTATAGTCATGAGTGGTGGGATTCCTTGTTTCCATAATTTCGCTTTGAAGTTTTCTTTCCAACTCGAATGCCTCCTCCAATGAATCAGGTTCCCAAAAACGAACCTCATGTTGAATGTTATTATTTAAAGTCCTTATGAAGACATCAATCCTTTCCTTCTCTGGAATATAATTTTCCCTTCTATTCAATTTTTGAAATTCCTCAATGTGCTCTTCCATTAGACCCTTTTGTTTGAGTTTTATCAATTGGCTAAAGAAGGAGTTTCTCTTTGTATCGTCATATTGTGCTATCATTTCCTCCGTGAAAATTGATCACGTGACAAGTGGTTTATGAGAACAAAGCCCTTTATACCATAAAAATTGATTCGATTCTAAATAATTAGATGTAATACATACCTTTTTTAACAGTGGTACACCATGTAGATCAAAATATTTCTCCATTTGTAGTATCCAATTTACCGGATCCTTGCCATCAAACTTCCCCATCTCGCTTTTTCTTGATTTTAGGAGCTCGATATTGAAACGACTGTAACTTTGTAATTTCGGATCCTCCAATTCTGAAATCACGACCTGCAGTAGCCCTCTATGTCCTCTTTCCAATGCCACCAGTCTTATACAAATTGGATTCTCCAAGGAAGAGTTATGCCAAATCTCCCACGGTGATCGGATTATAGACTAGTTCAATAGAGAAAACTTGTACGACGTGCCACGTCTCACTGTTTTGACCTTTGGATCTGAAAAATGTACACAAGAAACTACATTCAGTCCTATTTTTGTAACTTCTAATGAAATTTCAATCTGATGCTCAGAGAGAAAGTTATGATGAGTTTCCCCAGGTCACTTGTTTGGAATGTAATTCAGGAGTCTGCAAAAAGACCAACTTTCTTAGATCATATCTCTACAAATATTGCGCAAAAAGCTCTGAAATTCAGACCCAAGGTTCAGTGTGATTTCGTCTCAAATGTGTTTTTTTCACTTCTGAAACATCGCAGAAAAACGTTATAGCGAAAATTCCACGATGACCTATCTGGAGCAGCGAAACCCTAGAATCCAAAGCTCTAATACCAAATGTTCTGATACCAACTCACAAAAATATAGAGAAGATAGTTCAACACCTTAGAATTTAGCCTCTTCGAGGGGGCAACCTCCTTTGCATTACACAATGAATGGATGATACAAATGACAAGACCTCCTTTCTATATATAGGAGTCTAAGGGGTCATAATATAATCAGAGCCAACATAACAATAATAATAATGTAAAGGCACAATAATAACAATAGTGGGCTTCTATGGGGCACAATAGTAACAATATGGGGACTACATGGGTACAACAATATAATAATGGGGTTGTACTAATAACAATAAGGGGTTACACTAATAGTGTACGGTTCTAACAAATGAGGATTAGTGAGTGAAGCAACTATTGTTCCTTTGTTATGTTGTAGTCAAAACTTAACAATAGAAGTCAAGTTAGGCATGAATAATTGAGTTGTTTGTGCCAAAGGTTCTCTAGAAATAATCTACATAGAATAGATCCCAATCATGATCCAGTGCATTAAAAGCGCAATTTATCCCAAGGAAGTATACATGTATGTATTAAATGTGTAAAATGCCACCTTGATCATTTGAATTAGAAGTATTCGAGTAGCAAGATGAATACCTTGTATTTTTTCCTCTATATAAGAAATGACTATAGAAAATTGATTATACGCTTTGTGATCAACAAATATCAACATCAAAAGAGATCCAATAATTTGAGAAGCTGCTATTGCAAACGTTGTTACTTTCACTTTGGGAATTCTTACCAATTACTATGACTAGTCATGCATAAACTCAAAGATGAATTATTATTCTTATCATGAAATCCATGTATTTTAGATATCAAACCACTATGCCACTTGTCATATTACCATGAATTCTAAGGATATTCTAAAGCTTGGAGTCACATGAATTAGAATCAATAAATCTATTTGAGATCAATGAAGAAAAGGGTGGTGTAGCCATAGTTCCAATAGTGCATTCAAAATAATGTTTTCACATTAGTAATATATTGGCATAAGTTAGCATGAGTTTTGTTCAATTTCAATAATAGCGGGCTTATAACATCGAAAGGGTCAAATTTCAAAATGGCTTGACAAATATAATATCATTTGGGTTTTTGAAGCAAGTTTGGGTATCGAATATTATCCACGTATTAGTCCGTTCACCAAAAAGAGTTCCTAAGGGCCTCTAATCTCCAATATAAAGGGCCTAATTCATTTTATATAAAACCTTATTTTAAGTTTGGAGGTGAACTTATGACAACCACACTGCCAAAGCAAGTTAGAATATTTTCGAAATAAATTATTTTGGAAAGATATTTCCCATTATCACTATGAAACAAGCATACCATTTCTAATATGAGAATATCACAATGCAATGTAATCAAATTACAACACTCTAAAAATATCCCTTCATTAGATAAGTCGTGGATGAGTATTATTTGTTGTGCCAATGTAAAATAAGACTTGAACCAGGAACTAACCAATTAGGAAGACCCACCTGAATAGGAAAGATGGCCCTAAAGGGGAAAAATGTATTCCTAGGGGATTTGAACCTTAGTGAGCACTCTGAAACAACCCTTATTTACCATCTAACCAAGACCCCATAGTGACACAATCTAAAACTTTTACCATGAGGTAAATATAAATACAATCCTGTTATTGGTCGCACAATTTATCATTACGTTTTAATAACTTAGCCTCGTTTTAGTAAATGGTAAATGAAGACAGTTGAGAAAAAAATTGATTATCCCAAGAAGTGACCATCAAGTAGTTACCTTTTTCATTGAAAGAGAATCTTGAGATACTATCATTTGGGGGGCGCACAATCTGAAACACAAATAATTTATGAAGATAATCATCTTATTCTGTTACTAGATTCATGAAGATAATGTAACACTATTATGCAGTAACTTATCGAAATCGGTTGGAAACTCTGTTCCCCATTTCTGATATGAAAACAGATATGATCCTTGTATGATCCGCTTAAAAATGACAAAAAATGAATTTGATATGTGTCATCAAATCAGAAATACCGGATCCGATTTTGTATAGTTTTTTTAACATTCAATTTTTTTTATCTATTTCCAAAAAACCATAGTCAGATCACAAAATTCATGACCACTCCAAAAAGCTGCCTAATACGAGGAATGAGGCATAATTTTTGTGATTAGCTCGACAGTCGACCATAGACTCACATCATTTAGTGAATTTTTCATTTGACCTAGGACCTTCACATAGATCATAATGAATACTCCCATTCACAAGATGCATATGCTAATGGCCATTGCCCGAGTTGACATTCAATCTTTTTTTTTATCTATTTCCAGAAAACCAAAATTAGATCAAAAAATTCATGACCACTCCAAAAAAATGCCTAATACCAGGAATGAGGCATACTTTTTGTGATTAGCTCGATAGTCGAGCATAGAATCACATCATTTTGTGACTTTTTCATTTGACCTAGGACCTTCACCTAGATTATAATGAATACTCCCATTCACATGATGCATATGCTAATGGCTATCGCCCGAGTGAGCAACAAAGCTCACTACTCGATTTGGAATTTTGAACTCATCTATGACTGCCTAGAGGGAGATAATCTTGGATCCGGAGGGAGATAAGCTTTAAGCCACCAAAAAAGATAATCTTGGAGCTAGAAGGAGATAAGGATTAAGTTTAGAACCGCCAAGAGATAAGATTGGAGCTTGATAAGATGGATCCTTGGAGCTGTTAGGCCGCTAGGTGAGTTAAAATCTTGGAGGCAAAAGGAAAATTTAAATTTAATTAAACAATGACCATATGTGATAGTGACACAGGGAAATTTTATATGGAAAAGGGAGAGGGGAATTTGACTGAGGTTAGTTACCATTTATCTCTACCTTCACTTCCTCATCTCCCACTATTATCTCTAAAAATTAAAATACCTCAATTAGTAATTTAGTTCTTGAGAAAATCTATTCAATATTTCAAGTTTCTAATGCTACATAGAAGCATTAAGGAGACCTCTAGGCTCTAATAAATAAGACATTGAAATTTAGGACCTAACACCTGTAAATACTAAATAGTCATTACTAATTTCTAAATTAAAAATTGTGTTCTTGAGAAAAAACCATTTCTTCAATGTTCATAAGGGAAAAGACTTATTAAACTAAACATCAATTTGTAAATTCAATAGACAAAAAAATGAACAATGTGCATTGTAAACTTATGCGTAGACTAAAGGCTGAAATCATACCTAATGGCCACGTTAAAGGTTTTTGTACTAGAATTGGAAATCAATTTCACCCCCAACAATTTTATCATGTAAGTAAGGATTGATTTCAATAACTTTCTTCACAAATTGTGAATCTTAACATAAGAAAACATCTCACCTATCATATACGTGTATCAACGGGAATTGGAAATCAATTTCACCCCAACAATTTTACCATGTAAGTAAGCATTGATTTCAATAACTTTCTTCACAAATTGTGAATCTTAACATAAGAAAAAATCTCACCTATCAGATATGTGTATCAATGCGAATTGCATAGTGTCAATCCAATGAAGAAAAAAGTGCAACACAAGTTGCAACCTTTGGACCTATTCCTAGCAAGGTGCAAAGAGCCTCAATAACCTCTCTAAGTAGTAAATCCCATAGAGACATGAGCCATTCCTTTCCTACACCTCCCCATATTATATTCATTCATAGAAAATTGGAATACTAAATAGGGGTGGTTCATATCATTCCATTCTTTTTGCCATCAAATTTTTGTGCACAATAAACTAGAGTATAATATTTGGAATGGAGAGTATTTAGTATTATTTGCCATATTCTATTTTGAAGATTTTTTTTAATTTTATGTTGCAGTTTCATAATTAAGTTACATAATCATCATGGAAACTTCAAGTTCATCTATTCTTGAGTCTGAGACAGAGGAACGTGAAATTGAATCTACCACTAAAGTTGATCCAAAGTTGCCACTTTTGAAATATGTAATTGTTGTTGGGAAGATCCAAGAAGGGGGACCATTGGAATGGGTTTGTAGTGAGAGTAAAAACGAGTTTAAGGGACCATACACCCAGTTCAAAGAACATTTACTTGGGTTAAAAGGAAATGGCATTCAAATATGCACTGGCTCACCTAAAGTGGATGGGGGAAATGGAAAAGGTTTAAGTGAAGAAAAACTTGCAAAATATCATAAAGAACAAAACAAGGAAGATGCAAAAGAAAATGAGGCAAATATTGCCTCTCAATTCAAACAACGAACAAGGTTGGGAACATCTTCATGAAATACTCCACTTCCCTCTTATGGAATTGGAAACCCTAGTTAAAATAAGTCTAATTTGGGACGACTTGAAAAAGAATTTTAATAATGATGCTCAAGGAAAGGTAGATGCAGCTATATTTCAAAGAATTTATGAAAATGTCCTTCCCTTTAACCTTGTGCAATCTCCTTACTCAAAAAATATGATCAAATGAATAAATGAATACCCAAAAGGGTACAAGAGCCCTCGTTGTGAGAAGGTATACACTACAATGTTGAGGGCCGAGAAGTTACATATCGAGGCCAAATTAAGCCCCATTCATAATTCATGGTGCATTTCAAGGGTTTCCATCATTTTTGGTGGATGGAAATATCAAAAGGAATAGGCACTTAATCAATGATTTCGAAGGCAGTGGATTGTGAAGGTCAGCTGAAAGATTGCCAATTCATTGTTGACATCTTGATTGAAGCAATTGAGTTGGTGGGGCTAGAAAATGTTGTCCAAGTAATAACTGAAAATGCATGAAGTGTAGAGAAACAACCCCAATTATTGAAGGCAAATATAAACACTTCTTCTAGACCCCTTGTGTTGTACATTCATAGAACCTCATATTGAGCAAGATGGGAAATAAAATTGAGTGGATTCGAATTATTTTTGAAGAGGAAAAAGAAATTCAAGCCTTCATCACAAACCACCACATGTCCCAAGCAATCTATAGGGAATTTGTGAAGTTGGAGCTCATTAAGGTACTGTTGAAGCCCCAAAAATCAAGTCAACAACAAGGGGGATACCCACCTGGTCCGGACCTTGGTTGGCAGCTCCTTATCTGTTTGGTATATCGGGTCTGATTGGGGATAATGGGACCAATTTCCCAATCTATGGGTGTGTGTGTGTGTGTAGATTTGAATGATGCTGATCTAAGAGTACTTAAAGCTAATTTAATTCAGATTCTTAAACTAACTCTATGCTATTGTAATCTAATGAGAAACAACACATCTAATCTATGCTAACCCAGGGTGTATTTCTTCTATTATGCGATCTAAAGAGATTTCAAACAATAACTGGTAACAAAGATCATTCAGCTATCATAAGAATAGAAATCAATTAAGATAAACCACTTTGCATAAGAGGTTAGGCAAAACAGTTGTGAAAAGCATATCGCATAATAAGTTATTCATATATCAGACATAAATAAATGACTCCACCGTACAGAAGTGCCAAATGGTAACTCATACATTCATGCAATAACATATAAACAACTGAAAAATGTATATCACTTTAAGAATATAAGCAGAAATGGCCAAGAGCTAAAAGTACCATTTATGACTAATCCTACTCATAAGCTTCAAGCAAAAACGATTTATCTCTACTTGTTCTAACATCTACTAAGAGTACAAAAGTGCAACATCAGTAGCAGACATCAAATGCAAACATTAATAAATCTTGATCCATCCATTCATCAAAACCTCCTTTGAGGGTGCAGAAGTGCATGTTCCGAGGACAATTTTTTGACAAATTTCTGGACCCTTCTCTAAATGCATGAGAAGGGTCAAAATACTACTTCCTAATTCTAATAATAGTGTCTTTACAAAATTTAGGATGTGGTTTTCAAATGACTGTCCTTTTTCTAATCTAATTTAAAAGAAAAAGCAAATTTCTAAAATAAGGCTACTTTTGAACTTTGTCCTTAAAGCTACAAGTGTTCATCATGGGCTTGAGAAGAGTCGGTTGGATGACTTCTGCACTGAGCTGGGCTGCGAAAATAGAATCTATGAGACCTGGCACTACTTTTTCGGCCGCATTTATGATGCATTTCACAATCATCCATTGACTATGCGGATTGACCAAGTATGCCCAGTAGCATTCCCAATTTAACCTGTTCAATGCATGGATCGCTTTTCCCTTTTCGTGTGCTTTCTGCTTCCAGTCGTAGTTTATTTGGTAGGTACCCTGGGGTGGTCTCTTCGATTAAGTTGGCCCTGTGTAAATTCTCATTTACACAGTTGATAAGAATGTTTTCTTGCGTGGCCGCTGTCTCCGCTACTTGTTCCGCCTGCCTGATTTGATCGTCCCATTTATTAAAGAGAAATTATTTATGACTCTCGTTTATTCTGGGTGCATTTACTCTTTTCCCTTCATCTTCATCATACATCATTCTATACACGGGTAAGATAAGCCCGTGACAAATATGATAGAAGTGTGGGACGAACTGGGAATCCCATAACATCTTATGATAAACATGGATAGGTAATGGGTCCTGGGTAGTCCATTTCCAACCCTTAGTGGGAAATTTAGACACATAACAGATAGTATCCATAACATATGTAGATAGATAAAAAGGAGGATAGATCCTTTGAGACAAGGATCTTTTAGACCGGTAATTCATAATAGCCGTGTATAGATTATCAGAAAATATCTTGGCCCAATCCATAATATCAGCGTTTGTGGCAGCGTCTATTAGTGGTAGCCTTTCAAACGAAAATTTATTGATATCTGGCATCCCAAATAATCTACAAAGCATGGCCGCAGCAAAACAATACGGAGAGGTGAGGGAACCAGTGATGTACATACCGTTTTTGTCCTTTTTGAGTGGCTCCTCTTTTCTAGACCAATCTTTGGTGGTCTCTGCTAGGTTTGGGTTCTCTTCCGCAAATTTCTTGACGAATTGTGCATTGTAAGTCACTTGTGGTTCAGGAAGATGATACATAAGCTTTAAATCTTGCGGGACGAATGACCCGATGAGCCCATTTCCTTGAACCTTGAATTGTCTATTGTTCAACTCTGCATTGTCAAGTATCCACTTGATCATATCCGTGTATGGTAGAATTTTGGGCCTTGCTGCTATCCGGTGAAGAAATGAACATGTTAGCTCCTCTAAGGATGCCTCGGAAGAGCGTTGTGAGCCCGCAACAGTATCAACCTTATTTACTCTAGGATTTTCTTCCTCCTGCAGCCTATGCATGCTTTCCCATGTCGATATCTCTGCGTCTCTGTTGCAGGCAGTGTCTGTATACAAAGGCGCCATCTCCTTCGTTCCTGCAGATTACGAGTGAAATGGAAATGACTGATTAAGAAAGGTGATGGGAGAGTTTTAAATGCAACAGATATATCAAATATGCCACTTTACGTGAAGTAATTCTTTACAAAAGCACACGTCTTTATTTCATTTAATAACTGACAACTAATTCATTTACAATCATTAAAAGCGCATGATCTTGAGTCAGATTTATGGTAAGTGGCTTTTCTTTGAATGGCGTGCCCGAAGAATTCGTGATTAAATGATTTATGATTTGCTTACGTAACATCGCAGATCACGCCATCGCAAATCACAAGATCGTAGATTGCACCATCGCAAATTGCACCATCGCATCAATCGCAACATCGCAGGTCACAGAACTTTGATGTTTGCCAAATCTTGCCAGTTCATTTCTGCGATATGCGATCTTGCGATCGGTGTTATCGCAGATCGGTAAATCTTGAAGTTTTTTCCTTATGGGTATTACTTCATTGCGATGCGATGTTATGCTTAACACGAGGGTCTTCCGCATACTGATATTATAGAGAAATGGAGGCATTTCCTATCTTTTTTGCAACGCGGTTTTAAAGATATTTCCCTTATCGTAGACTTAGGTTAAAAATATTCAAAATACCTTTCTAAGCTTACGATGGTAACCTTATTTTGAAGAAAGGAAAAACTTGCTTTCTTCTTAAAAATTTAACTGAGGGTCCCCATTCATTTAGTATTTTGGACAACACTTAAATGAACAAGGGGGGGGGGGGGGGGGGGGGGTGTTGTTGCTGGCCACAACAGGTACCTAAGCTTTAAAAATTCTTTCATAAATTCTAATTTCTATCACTTCAAACTGAAATATGTAAATTGGATTCTCAAATGTCATGATTCATGAATCATAATAGTTATTCAATCAATTTTAATATTTTAATTTATTGAAACACTGGCACCTGCAGGTTGTTGAGACTCGTATTACTTCTCACGTCATGGTCTTAAGAAGGCCTATGTAAGTGAAAGAGGCTTTACAATCAATGGTATGTAGTTATCTTTGCAATTAATGGAAACAATCCCAATCTAAAATTTCACAAGCAATGAAAAGGTTTGTTGTTTATAATGAATGGTGGGATAGGGTGGAGTACCTCTTGGCATTTACTAAGGCAATTGTGGATTTGGTCTACTTATTTGACACCGATATGCTTAATTTGGGAGAGGTGCATGAGGGCATTGATTCCATGATAGAGAAGATAAGGGTGGTTATAAATTCCAAGGAGAAGAACCCAGATGAATTATTTTACAGAAAAGTAAAATATATATTGACCAAAAGGTGGAACAATATTACCACCCCATTGCACCTTTTGGCCTATGCAGTGAATCCAAAACATTATGCTACAAATTTGTTAAGTGATCCAGAAAAAGCTGCGCCGAACAAAGACCCATAAGTCTCACAAGGATTTAAATCTTGAAATTGAAATTCAGATTTGTTCAAAGTTTTCTCATTTTGTGGATTCATATGGTTGGCATGCTAATATTGATTATATGTTGGACAAGACCAGATTAAGTCGAATTGATTGGTGCAACTACTATCGTTGGGAACTTCCACATATAAAAAAATTGGCCATCTGGATCTTGTCACAAGTTTCTAGTTCATGTTTAACAGAAGGGAACTAGAGTACATATGGCTTCATCCATTTAGTGAAGAGAAATAGATTGTCACCAAAAAGGATGAGGAACTAATGTATGTTCATTCAAACCTTCTCCTATTGTCACACAAGAGTGACAAATAAAAATTTGGGCTCACCAAAATATGCGATGTGTAACTGGAGTTGCCTGAATTGGATATGACATTGAATGCCAGGTCTCATATGACTTTGTTTGATGAGGAGGCACAATTAGGTGGATCTTCAATTAGACCTGGAAACAATGTTCCCACTTTTGGAGAGGATGTGGTTCATAATGGAAATTACATGTATGAAGACATATTTGATAGTATGTAAATGTAATTTATGATGGTCTTTTAAAATTTTGAAAAATGGCAATGTTTATGTTGAAGTGGTGACTTTAAGCTTTTGAACAATGACAATATTTACGCAAAATTGATGATGATAATTCTTTTATGGCATATATTGAATTGATAATGATGATAATTGATTATGGGTTTATGTATTTTTAGATATAAAATCTCTAATATAAAAGATGAATGGTAATATGAAATTCTGATTTTTTTATATGTGTGTGTGTGTGTGTTGTTTCCTTGCCATATTGTATCCAAATTTTTTTAAAATTTGTCATATTTTCTTAAAACCACGTATCTGTGTTCATTCTGATATATGTTTCAATGAAACTTAGATTCTTCAATAGATTACTAATAAAATAATATAGTGTGACCCATACCTAAAATACCCACATATAACAACAAAAGGAAATACAATGTCTAGACTTGAGGAGGTGAAAGACATTTTCTTGTGCTTACCTATAATAAACCTACATGGAAATAATGAAATTGGATGCCATATAAAATATGAATAGCAAGAATAGCAATGGGCTTGGGGTTGATGACCCTTGCTTGGCATCATAAAATAGTCATGGGGCACATGGAGCTAGGGCTTGGAATTGTGGCTCCTAGAGATGAATATTTAGTGTTCATCTTACAAACGAAACCAAACCTATGTTCTCCTTATTGATTTTTTAGCTTGGGAGGTACTCCAAGCCTTGAGGATCGAGTGTTTGCAGGAAGGATCTCCACAAGTGGCTTTGTGGCGTTGGATCCCACGCTTAAGGTTTGTCACCCATTGTGATCTGGGACAAAACTAGGAGCACATTTCGATATGTGATGGATGAGGATGATAACTCTGATCGAGACGAATCTGATGGAATGAACATCACCCGATTCCTAGTTGTAGAAATGGAGATATGAATTTTTGAGTTTTTTAATGGGTTTGCACATCAAGTGTCAAAGTCAGATTGGTGTAAAAATCACTTGTGATACCTTTTAAAGCCCAAGAATGACATTGAAGAAGCCCTCTTGTTGGTGCATAAATAAGAGGTGTTGTGAAGACATATGGATAATCCATGTTGGTGCAACACATTACTTGAAAAGTAGAACAGAAGGTTGGTTGAGGAGGAGGAGTCTATGTTCTAGGACACAACCCTAGATGGTCAAATGAAGGGGAGAGTAGTCCCCTCTCATGACTATCTTGATCAGGAATTAGGGAAGGTTAAACCAGCAAAGCAAGGAGGAGTAAGGTTGAGGTCTGTAAGGGTAATTTTGGGACTTAAATTTGAAGGTTACATCTGCATATAAACTGAGAACCCTTATGTTGATTGCAGGTGGAAGATAGGGTTGTTTGGAGTAGTCGATAAGTCTAGAAGGTAGCCTAGAGTAGTCTGCATATTTCTATGTCAAGGATGCAAGAAGATAGGGTCTATGGAGGTGCTTTGGTGAAAAAATAGAAATCCCTATACATGGTCACATATATCACTGATTACAAGTCCAAAATAATGGTGTTTTGGAAGGGTAGATAGCATGGAGAAGGATGCAAACTAGAGGATTGCTGTTGGACACCTAATCCTAAATGGGTTAGTGTGGAAGTCGAATGGACAAAAGGAGTCCAAGGGACCTTGGGATGTGAATCCCAACGGTCAGATAATGTACTATATATGTATATCATTTGTCAATAAAAGTGTATTGCATGTTTTATCTTTCCTATTGTTCTTGCTCCCATGTGTGTTTAACATGGTATCAGAGTAGGCATATTCCTGCCCTGCATAATTATTTTTGAGCCATTTATTTTATGGTTTTTCTGTGCAAGTCAGTTCTGCATTTCATGAATGTTTTATCAGCCGTATTTTAGCTGATTTCTCTACAAACAATCCCCAAATAGAAAATTCTGACATACCTCGCTCTAACGCTTCCACTGGTCTGAATTTTGCTCTTGTAGCGGCTCTCTGCATAGAAAACGCCCCTCTATCTATTATTCACCTGTGATTCTTTATTATTCTTTATGTTTAGATACCTACGACTGCATGTTCTTCTGAATACAATAATCGCTCTCTGACTGTCCTGACAGCAAAGGCTCATTAATTCACATTTAAAAGATATGCAGATTTATGGGAGGAGGTAATCACGATTTGAATCGGAATTTAAACACAGAGCAAGCGTATAGGGAATTTGAGCATCGCATGCCCTTTTCCCCATCGATTCCTATTTGAACATTGCCCAAGCGGTCTGTATCGAGCTTGTCCTCCACGTTTTCGGATTGGCTAATTCTGGGCAAAGGAAAAACATAGCCATTCCATCTTCTCCTCCTCTATCTGCCACCTGAAACAATACAGCCTCGTTGAAGTCGCAAGAAGGAAATTTGGTCATCTTGGTACGTGGTAATGTAGGGTCAGAAGCCATGCCACCAAGATACTGTGTCTTTTCAGCGAGTTCGTGCTTAATCACATGCCTGTACACGCATGCTGTGGGTGAAGGCTCCTCACGTAAACAATGACGACAAACGAGCCAGAGCTGCTGCTCTTTCTCTTTTGGGTAAAGTATATTTTTGCATCCACCGCAAAACGCTATGAAAGACATGATCACTGTAACTTGGGAAATGCAGAATCCGAGTAACTCTTCGGTAATCCCACCAAAGAGGACAGCCTCAAGCATAACTGCCTCATCGTGTTCCTGAGAAGATATTCCACACTCATGGAAGGGATCCCCATTGTGCTGAGGAGCACCAGTGATACTCTGTGGCCCAAAACTCGATGGTGGACTGTCTAAATCTTGACCTATGTGTGTGTCAGTTTCTGCAATGCCTGACACAGTGCGCCTTATTGATCTATGCCTAAGCAGAGGCTGATCTTCTGGTTCTTCTGTCTCATCTGGTATACTAACAACATCGAGGTGTCAATGTGTGTCCACATCCATTTTTTCTTGATTAGATGTACCAATATTACTTGAACTGGGTCCTTGCCTTCTTCCCATATTTGGTATCTCTCTTTCGAGAAGGTTAACATAATCATCTTTGGGTAGGGGTGATTTTAGGGGCGAATGTTCTCCCTTTGGCGAAATTAAGGGGTTTTAAGTTTTTAGTGGGCGAATATTTTGTATCATAGTACATTTTTACAAATCACCTCAAATAGCCCACCTTATTTTAAGGGAGAGGGTAAAAAAGGTAAATTTAGCCCTTGAAATTAGGAGTTACAACCTTCCATTCGCCCATTTTCAAGAATAGGTTTTATTTAAGTGAATCCATTCGCCCATTTTCAAGAATAGGTTTTATTTAAGTGAATCGTGTGGGCCAAAGGCCCAAATACCATATTTATAAAAGAGGTATGGTAAATTAATAAAAATATAAATAAATGAGAGGTATGGTAAATAAATAAAGCATAATTAATAAAAATATAAATAAATGAGGGGTATGGTAAATAAATAAAGCATTTTTTATATTTACTCCATAAGTCACCTTATATACATGCAAGGGTGTAAACAAATAATAATATAAGTAAAGTGGAGGTATGGTAAATAAATAAAACGTTTTTTATACTTACTCAAAAAGGTATGGTAAATAAATAAAAATATAAATAAACTAGACGCATGGTAAATAAATAAAACCTCTTTTTATATTTAGTCCATAACCCTCGTTCTATTTATGAAGGCTCAAGAAGGAGGTTTTATTTAAGTGAATCCTATGGGCCAAATACCATATTTGTAAAAGAGGTATGGTAAATTAATAAAAATATAAATAAGCGAGAGGTATGATAAACAAATAAAACATTTTTTTATATTTACTCCATAAGTCACCTTGTATTTATGAATGGTATGGTAAATTAATAAAAATATAAATAAACGAGAGGTATGGTAAACAAATAAACATTTTTTTATTTTTTT
>APFE030186023.1:0-21872 GCA_000404065.3 Pinus taeda
ATAGCGGTCACTATAATGGGAGACCCAGGATCAAAACTCATAGCGGTCACTATAATGGGAGACCCACGATCAAACCTCATAGCGGTCACTATAACACCAAGAGCATAACCAACCACCTCATAGCGGCCACTATAACACCATAACCAACCACCTGCAAGTCGGGTATACTAAGTTCTTATTTAGTGAAAATTTCTTATTTGGTGACCTGCAAGTCGGGTATACTAAGTTTTTGTTTGGTGAAAATTTCTTATTTGGTGAAAACACCATAACCAACCACCTGCAAGTCGGGAAACACCTGCAAGTCGGGTATACTAAGTTCTTATTTGGTGACCTGCAAGTCGGGTATACTAAGTTCTTATTTGGTGAAAATTTCTTATTTGGTGAAAATTGACCGAAGTCAGTGAAATTAATGTCTTACACAAGAAAAGTGAATGCTATCAAAGACTTGAGAGAGCTTTCCCTGGATGAGTCTTCAAAATGTATTATAAAGAAACATAAAATATATTATAAAGAAACATCACACCCAACACTAAAGCAGAAAACCTACAACAGGTAAACATAATAACAATAATAAGGTGAAAAACTTATATCAAAATTAACCATTTATTATTAATCATTTGTTATAAATCATTTTATAATTAACCATTTTTTTGTTAATGGCATGTTATAAATCATGTCACTATATTTTATCTCATAACATAATATATATGTATACTATTTATATTAATTACCAATTAAATTTACATACACATAAATTTATAATACTTTATTTTTTTAACCATAAATTTATAACACTTACTTTCTATTCTGATATGATTATATATATATATATAACGTTAATAATATATATAATAATGTATAAATATACTATAATATATATTATTTTTATAATGTTGAAATAAAAAAGCTAAGCACTTAAATTACTAGTTATATTATTTGAAGACAAATTTCAAAATTTTTTAAGTTAATTACATGAAATGGGAAGAAATTTTAAATCTCAAATAATATTTTAAAAATATTTATAAATATGTTTATAAATTAAATAAAACAAATATTGATATTAATTTTTAAAATATTATGTTAATTTTTTTTAATTAAATTAATTTAATTAAAAAAAATGTGATTATTAACAAATATCAATAAGATTATTATAATTTTTTTTTGGGCAGCAGAGTTTTGATTGGCTATGGTATAGCCATGGTTAAAATTTAAAATTCTTGTAAAAATACATTGACTAAAACATACTATTTTTTGGAAATTTTTGTTTTAACCAAAATTTATAAAATCTAAATTTCATATAGCTTAAATTTTGCACTTTATAATTTAAAGTTTTTTTTTTCACCTAGTAAGCATAATATTTTTATTAAAATAATAAATTATGAAAACATCATTTCTATATTAGAAAGATATCAATTTTATATTTAAAAAGTTGTAAGTTATAAATTAGTAAGTTTTTTATTAAAAAATATAAGTTTTTTTAAATTAAAATATTGATGAAAAGTTTTATTTTAAAAAGTATGGAAAACCATAATTTTTTTATATTGTATTCACTTTTTCATTCAGTGTCCTCAGGACATCTGGAAGAAAGTATCCTCTTACTTGGGGAAGAAAGTATCCTCTTACTTGGGGACCTAGGTCATTGGTGATAGTTCCTCTATTGTGGACTCCTCTTACTTGGGGAAGAAAGTATCCTCTTACTTGGGGACCTAGGTCATTGGTGATAGTTCCTCTATTGTGGACTGGATTTGCTCTTGGGGTTTCCAAACAAAAGAGTATCAGGTGGGGCTTCCAATCAAAAGAGTATCAGGTTGTTCCCCTATTCGTCTTTTGGTGCATTTGGTGCTCTCGCAACGAGTACATCTTTGAAGAGACTCCTCCCAATCCTAATTTGACTGCACTCTCCATTGTCGTTCACTTTCAAGAGATAGGCCCCTAGTGTCTTAAAGAGAGATAGGCCCCTAGTGTCTTAAAGAATCTACCAGGTCCATCGCTCATGGCAATGTCCAATATTTTTCCAATTTGTTTTTTTGATGGAGCTTCCATCGATGGGAGATCTCGATGTGGTGTCTCCCTACATATCAATTCAGTTATGCCTTATCAATTTAGGTGGTTTTCTGGCTTGGGAGACAACATTAGATAAGAAATGCTCGCCTTATGGGGTGCCTTATAGTTAGCTCTATCTCTCAAAGATGATTTCATTCTGGTTGTTGGTGACTCCTTTTAGACGATCATATGGATTCAAGATCACAATGCCTTACAGATCCCCTCACTTTTCAACTAGATGCAGCATATTTTGGGCCTAAAGCCCCTCTTCTAAGATATCTCCTTTTAACATGTCTTTTGGGAGCAAAATTATGAAGCAGATGCACTTTCCAAGTGTGCTCCGTCCCTACTTCCTGGGAATATTCATTATGAACTGTTTTTTGAGGCGATCTCCCTTTGATTTAATTTTGGTTGGTAGATCCCTGGTGCGTTTCTAGGTGCCTCGTCTTGGTAATATTTCTTTTTTTGATCTTTTGCATTATGTCTCATTAACTAGACTCAACTCCCTGTATATGCTTTATTTCCATATGCGACCACAGGGTGGCATTCACGACATTTCTATGACATATTTAGCATTTCATTAAGGATATTCTCAACATGGGTGTTTGCTCCGTAATTTGAACAAGATCGATCTTCGACAATGTATAACATTTCCCATTAATGTTAAAGTTTTTTTTCCTGGAAAAAAAGATTATAAAATATCTATATTAAAAAGTTGCAGTTAAATAACATTAAGTTTTTTATTTAAAAAAAATTTTAAAATGCATTTTCTTCACCTTTGTCATTTTTTTTGAATGGTAGTAGCTATTATCGTTAAGTGCAAAACAAAAGATCACTAGTTCAGAATTTAATTAAAGGGGTTCATTTTTTGTGTTCTACGTAAAGGATAATTTGCACAAATACTTATTGTTGAATAAATTTGGATCTGATGTGATTGACACATACATTTAGTGGTATGTGGAGATCACTTGAAACTTAATTTTAATATCCAATGTCTCATTCTTTATATTGAATTTCAGATTTGAGGTTTTGTTATTCATTTTAATAGATTTTACAATATTTTCTCACTCTTAAACTCCAACAAATTTGATATATTTTGTCTTTCACTATTTTTTTATCGCCTATATAGACATGAAAGGTTAATGTGGGAAATAAATGAATAAAAGTATCCTTGTGAGTGAGATCTAATGATTTTGTTTTGGAGTTTTGAATATGATAATCATTCAATTCAATTATTTAAAATTTTGAAAAAAAATAAATAAATAACATGTTAAATTTTTAAGATGTATATTCTCCAATTTTTTGAAAGGTTAATGTGGGAGATAAGTGAATAAAAGTATCCTTGTGAGTGAGATCTAATGATTTTGTTTTGGAGTTTTGAATATGATAATCATTCAATTCAATTATTTAAAATTTTGAAAAAAATAAATAAATAACATGTTAAATTTTTAAGATGTATATTCTCCAATTTTTTGAATTTTATATAGTCTATTTTTTATAAGAATTTGGTAACTATGCTATTGGCCCATGATATGTTGCAAAAAGTCATTTACAAAATTTTTGTAGTAAACTTTGGAGAATTGTATTATATGGTTAAGCAATCCTGTTCATAGTTTTTAAATGTGTATTGTTGCACACAATATCAATTATTTTGTAATTAATAATAAATAAAATAATAATAATAGTAATAATAATTTAATTTAATGGTTTAGATAATATAAAAAAAACTATTTCTAATTTTATTTTAATATTAAATGATCTTGAGAACACCTGACATGACATCATAATTACATTGTGCAATGTAACCAATAAACAAAATGGTTTGGTGTGTTTTTTCTTTTCCTTTATTTAAAATGGGTTTGTGAATGAATAAATAGATTTACACTCCTAAAAAAATTGAAAACATAGAAATCTTACATGTTAAATATCTTAAATTTTTTATTTTACATATTAAATATCTTAAACTTTTAATTGTTATATTTTTCTATAATAGTTTTGACAAAATCTGTGAGAAAAGATACTAAAAAATGACCATTTTGTTTATTAGTTAAATTAGATATAGACACACAATTAGCACAATTGTATGAAAGATTTGTTAATCATTGATTTTTTTTAGCATCATTCTAGGAAGTTTATCAAACAAAGTGCAACTTCCATGCACCAATTTTAGTTGAGCTAATTTCTACTTTCATATTTTAAACTTGGATGAGCTTTCTCATTATATAATATTGAAGAAAAATCCAGTGCAATTGTTGAATAGGGTGATAGAGCAGAATTTTATCATGACATTTGTGTACATTTGGACATGTAGTCGTTGTTGTCTAGTATAAAACCCTGTCATGATGTATCCTGCAAAGTGAATTTACCATATATATCATTTATAGTGTTTGAAGCCCTTGTTCAAATGTAAGGGGCAGCAAAGAAGGCTAGTTATGTGACCATCTATTTCAACCTGTGAGAATAAGATGAATGTAACCAGCAAGACTCTTAATATAAAGTAGAGATTTTGGAAATATTTTGAAACATCTCAGCAACATAAATTCAATATAAATTAGAGATTTTGGAAATATTTTGAAACCTTCAATCCACATAAATTCAATATAGGCAAGTAATTATGATAGTTTATATATATGTTTTAAATTTCTCTTAGTTGCAGATTTTAAAAAATGAGATATAACCAAAGTATATTGGATTCCAAAATATTCCTGAAATCACAGAACTATATAAAAAGCTGTTGTCTATAATGCGACTTTTTGAAAGCTTTTTTGGTGAGTTTTTCCGGTCAAAATCCGGCAAAATCCGGCAGCAATTTATTGGAATCGCAAGTTTGATAGCTAGTTTCTGCACAATCAAAGCCTCCCATAGGTTTTTAACTGCAACAAATCAAGATTTAACCTCAATTTCTTCCGTCACCAGAATCTCCAAAAATCACATTATAGACAACTCCATATAAAAATACCCATATATATTTTGTAATTTCCAAATTGGAACGTTTACGTTAACGGAAAGACTTAGCTTTAGCTGATGAAGGTAAGCGAAACGATACGCATCCACCTATTTTAAAGTCATCGCTCTTCTTATTGTTATGGCCTCTGTCCTTGACCTGTGATTAAATTATCAAACAGCTTCTTCATACAGAGCCGTCTCTACCACTTTCGGCTTAATCCCATCTTTATTCTTAAACCAGAAAGCCGAAAGGGTGAAAGTAAAACGGGAGAATGGGATCAAGTCGAGAGCTTTTCATGGAGAGAAACCTTAGAAGTGACCAGGCCGACCTGTTGCGGCAGGTAATAAAAGATAAGTTACTTTCATATGGTTTGCTGGACGAAGAGGAAGTGAAACAAACGCTATTGAGGTATGAAAGGGACGGTCAAGAGCACATTCAGCTGATAACGGTGAGTTCCAATATTATTTCATTGCACCTAAAAGGGAGGCTAATGCAAAGCTCAAGAAGGGTTTTTTTGGGGTGGGCATTTTTCCTGCAAAATAGTTTTTAAAACAAGAAAACATATTGAAAGCTGATGGAAATGCACACAAAAAAAACCACCATCATCTGTCACAACTGCTAGTTCCTGCAAAATAGATTTTAAAACCAAAAAACATATTGAAAGTTGATGGACACATTTAGTTTTCATGTAATTTTCATATTTCATATAGATATTTTTAAGAAATATTTTAAAAATATTTATATGAAATAGGAAAATTAAATGTGTCAATCAACTTTTAATATGTCTTTTGGTTTTAAAAATTACTTTTAATATGTTTTTTGGTTTTAAAAACTAAGAACCACGGGTTGTGGGGTTGTGAGAGAGGAAGGTTTTTTGGTTTTAAAAACTATTTTGTAAGAACTAGGGGTTGTGATAGATGAAAGTAGTTTTTTTGTGTGGATTTTAAATATTTATATGAAAATTAAATGTGTTCATTAATTTTGAATCAGTTTTCTGGTTTTAAAAATTATTTTGCATGAACCAGGTTGTGATAGATGAAGGTTCTTTTATAAGGAAAAATGTTTCTCTTGAATTTTTTTAATTGAGTTTTGGTAGATTTAAAATAAAGCTTTTGGTTAAACATAATGTCATGTCATAATTAAAGAGAATTATTAAGATGAAAAAATATATTAAAGTATTATAGAAGTAAATTTGTAAAAAGTTTATATATATATTTTAATATTTGTAAATATAACTTTATAATTTTATACAAATTTGAATAACTTATAATTAATATTTTAATTTTTTTAACATGAAAAATAAAAGGTTAAATGTTTTATTGAATATTTGTTTTTAAAGATAAATATTAATGTTTTCTGTGTCATTTTTGTTATTGTAATTTATTTTATAATATATAATATTAATTTAAAAATCTGATATATTTATCTCTATCTATATATAGGGGTGTCTTTCTATCGCTCATTTTTGTTACCTAGTGGTCAATATTGGTTTTTAGCCAATTCCATAAACATCACTTTGGGCATTTTCTTTTATGGCTTCCAGTCCTCAAGAGATGTTTTGACCCCATATATATTTCTTTTCTTCGGTGTACTTCTCCATCCATTCATAAAGTCATACTTGTATATAATATACAAATATAATGCCTCCTACTCCCACTTCTTAGCATCTACTGTGAAAAATATAATTATTCAATGAATTAATAATTATTTAAATCCATGTATTATAAAATTTAAGATAGAAATAATTATTTTCAACATTTTTTATACATTTTGTTCAATGAATTAATAATTATTAAAGCCATGTATTAAAAATTTAAGATAAAAATAACTATTTTCAACATTTTTGTATACATTTTATTATTTTTGAAGTCCCTTCACCCTCTATTTTTTCTCCTTCAAATGATTGAGGTTGGTTATTGATCTAGGTGGATATTGGTGGCCACCTTCCTATTCCAGTTTTTTGTTCTCTTTCAATTTTTGTTAGATGATCCAAAAATACTTTGCTTCTGTGGAAGAAGTGGCCATTGTAGCTTGTTTCTTACAACTCCAAGATATTGTTGCTGACCCCATGTTCATTAAATAACCTGATGTTGATGCTTGATCATCAATACTTCCAGCAAAGTCGGCATCGGAATATCCACCAAGTACAAAATTTTTAGTCTTTGTTTAAAGAAGACCAAAATCTTTTGTTCCTTGGATATATCGAAGAACTCTTTTGGTTGCATTCTAGTGGCTGTCTCGTGGTTCCTGCATAAAACATGAAAGAATACTGACTGTATAAGATAGATCAAGACGAGTATTTGTCAAATAAATCAAGTTGCCAATCAATTGTCTATAAGTTGTACTGTCCACCTTTTCCCCCCTTTCAAATTTTGAAAGTTTCAAGTTTTTCTCCATGGGGGTGAGAACGGGCTTGCAATCCTGCATGCCAAATCGCTGAAGAACCTCTGCTGCATACTTACTTTGAGAAATGAAAATATGATGTGGACGTTGGAAGACTTCAACTCCAAGCTAGTAGTGAAGTAATCCCAACTCTGTCATCTTAAAACCGGCATGTAACTCCTTTTTCACCTGTGCAATATGATCATCATGGTTGCCAGTAATGATCAAATCATCTACATACATAACAAGAATTACCAAATATTTTCCCTGTTGTCGCACATACAAAGTATCATCAGACTCACTTTGTTGAAAACCAACTTTCTTAAGGTATTCATCCATCTTTGCATATCAAGCTCGAGGAGCTTGTTTTAATCCATATAAAGCCTTGATCAATTTGCAGACTTTATGTTCTTGTCCTTCAATTTCAAAACCTGGCGGTTGGGTCATATACACTTCCTCCTGTAAATCCCTGTTGAGAAAAGAAATTTTCACATCTATTTGATGAACTTTCCATCCTCTCTGAGCGGCCAATGCAAGTGTTAATCGGATGGTGTTCCATTTATTTGTAGGAACAAAAGTTTCCTCATAATCAATGCATTCCTGCTGCGCAAAACCTTTTGCGACAAGTCGTGCTTTATACTTTTCAAGTTCTCCCTTTTGATTGTACTTAATTCTGTAAACCCATTTGCATCCTATGGGTTTAACATTTGCTGGACAATCAACAAGTTTCCAAGTGTGGTTATCAATTACTTCCTGATATTATTCAACCATAGCTTGTTGCCATTCTTTATGTTTTACTGCTTCTTTGTATGTGGAAGGTTCAGTAAAATCATTTGCTATCAAGGCAAAATTGCCTTCACTTCTATGTGCCCTTCTGGTGCCTGTTTTATTCTGCTCATCAGGCTTTACATCTTTCAAAAGTTGAACTGCCCATTTTGGTAGTTAGTGCTCACTTGTTTGCACTTCTGTAAAGTCACCATCATTGTAAAGAGGATTAATATAAACTGATGTTCATCGTTCAGGTGAAGAATGTGGAGAATCACTGTCAGAAGAACTGCTGCTACTTGGAGATGCGGATGAACTGCTAGAAGACCCAGATGATGTGGTTGATGTAGATGGACTGGATGACTGATTTTCAGAGGAAGGAAAATCAAGTTCATACAATTTGGTGAAGTTGGTTGACATTGCATTTTTCCATTTCTTTTACTTCCCTTAGTTTTTAACTTGTGAAGAAGATTTTCAATTTCTTCAGCACTCTTACTTTCAGTTTCATCAAAAATGACATCCCTGCTCACAATGAATTTTCCATTGGTCAAAAGACGATACCCTTTCTTCTCATCAGAATAGCCAATCATTGTGCATTTTAAACTTCTCGAGTCAAGCTTAGTTCGTTTTTCTTTCGGAACTAAGGCATAACATATTGATCCAAAAACTCTAAGATGTTTAACTCGAGGTTTGAAACCAAACCAAGCTTCATAAGGTGTGATTCCATCTAAAGATGCAGTTGGAGATCTGTTTCTTAAGTAGAAAGTTGTATGGATTGCTTCTACCCACTATGTTGGACATAACCTCTTGAAAGTTAACATGGATCTCGCCATTCCTAACAAGGTGCAATTCACTCTTTCGACTACTCCATTTTGCTGTGGAGTGTAAACATTAGTAAGATGTCGCCTTATGCCATTTTCACTGCAATAAGTTTTGAATTCATTTAAAGTGAATTCTCCCCCATTATCTGTCCTGAGAGTACCTATCTTTTCTTTGACTTCATTTTCAACAAGTTGGTGAAAAATTTTAAACTTATCAAATGCTTCTGACTTGTTCTTCAAGAAGTAAACCCAAGTCATTCTGTTGAAATCATCAATGAATAGTAAAAAATATTTGCAACCACCAAATGAAGTTTGTAGTGGTCCAAAAACATCACTGTGAAATAGTTGTAGCCGCCTGTTGCACACCATGAACTTGTTGGAAAACTTTCTTGACTTTGTTTTCCATAAATGCAAGCTTCAGATTTTGCATTTTCCCTTTTGAATGTGGGGAGTCCTTTAACCATTCCTTGTTTCTGCAATTGAGAAAGATTTTCAAAATTTAAATGTCCATATCTTAAATGCCATAGTCTTATAGGTGAAATACCTGTAGTCACTAACCCTGCAAAATCAGAATGCCTTGGAATAACTGTCCCTTTCATCCGTAACAATTTTCCATCTTCATAACCTGTCATGACTGTTTTAAAATTATGTTTTACTGAATTAATCTTGAATAAACCATCTTCCATAATCACTTGATGTCCTGCTTGTCGAATCGTGACTAAAGATAGAAATTTTTTCTTAAAACTGGGTACATACCATACATTGGAAATCATTTTTTCTCCAATGCCAGGGATAAAAACTTTAACTGCTCCTTTTCCATAAGGAGTATGTTTTGTATCATCAACAAGAAAAATGGAATTAAGTTGGCAATCTTGAAAATTCCAGAAAAAATCACGTCGACAAGTCATGTGCTGAGTGGCCCCGAATCCAAGATCTAGGCATCTTCATAGTCACTTCTAAGATGGGATGAAAGTTGTGATGCTGGTGAGGACGTAAAAACATATTCTGAGTTATCATCATCTTGATCATTTGCAAATTGCGCTGAATGCTGCTGAAACTTGGGAATTTTATTAAGTGAAGTTCGACAATCTTCAGCATAATGGCCAACTTTCTTACATCTTCGACACACAATTTGACTTAAGTCTCTTCCTCTTCCTAAAGATTGTTCTCTGCCTCTACTTTGACTTCTATTTTGAGATTTTCCTCTACCTTGATTATTATTTCCTTGTCCTTGAAAATTGCCTCTTCCTTGGTTGTTTCCTCTACCTTGAAAATTATTCCTTCCTCCTTTGTTAAAATTGTTTCCTCTACTTTGACTTCGACCTCGACTTTGTACATTATGTGTTGCTTGATTTTGATTCCCTCTGCCTCTGCCTCAAGAACTATCTGCTGATGATTTACTAGTGTTGGCCTCTATGAGAAAAACATCTTCATCAACTTTCTTCTTCTTCCCAAAAGTTTTATCATGTTGAGTCAACATTTCACAGAGTTCATCAAACTTTAGTTTCTCTAATTTCCCAGTTACTTGTAGAGTCTCCCAAAAATGCGTGTAGGAAGAAGGAAGTCCAACAATTAAAATTGTGACCATAAAGCTATCATCAATTGTGGGAAAACCAACATTAATAATTTCTTGCCTAATATTCTTAAGTCTTGAGATATATTCAAGAACATCACTGCCTTCAGCTAATTTTTGTTGCAAAAATTTTAATTGTAGATCAACTTTCTTTGATTCAGGCTGAGTATCAAATAGGTCTTTAAAAGTTTTGAAAGCAGACCATGCATCTGTAGCATTTTCTATATGGACATACATTTCATCATTCACAGAAGATTTAATAAGAGCTAAGGCTTTAGCATTCTTGACTTCCCATTTTTCAAGTGCAGCTAAATCTTTGGGTTTATTCGGCTTAACATCTCCATCACATATACCCTGCCATAATTCATTGTAAATGAGAGTGCTTTCGATGAGACGATGCCATGTTTTATAAGATTTTGTGCCTTCAAGTTTGCCGGAATCAGAAAACAAATTAATCAACTTAGACATTGTAGTGTTAAGACTTCACACCACAAATCAAGCTCCAAAAAAAATCAAGATGCACAACACAACAACAACACACGACGCAAAAAACGAATTATCGGGGCTTGGCCTTGACCCTCGAATAGTCGTCAAAACAGGAGAAAATTGACTGAGCTTTGCACTTGGCTCTAGTCAATTTCTCAAATTTTTACAAGGCAACTTTCAAAATTTGAATTTTACAATGGTACTTTTGCACAATCTGGTAAAAAATGTTACCGCACCCCCCCCCCCTCAAAGTAAAATTACTTTGAGTTACAATGCCACACTTATCTCTCCAAAAACAAATTAGAAAAAAATATCTCCTCATTACTCCAAAAACTACAAATGACCTTATTCCTCCACAAACATTACAAAATCCTTGTTACTCCAATAATATTACATAAAAATATATACCTTGTATCCCCAAATTCCTATTTCCACAAATTTACAAATTTGATTTAGCTTTCATAAGTTCAGCCTTGCACTTTCTTGATGGATTGGTCCTCTCGGTTTGAATGACATAAATGGGTACGTATTACATCGCCAGCGCTGCTTCGACTGGATCAATTGTATTTCCACCATACAGTTGTTTCAAAAGTTCTAGACTTAACTACAGGATTTCACACGATTTCAATCAATCAAACAACACATAGTAAGTGAATTCAAACCCGTATTTCATTGATGTTTCCGCTGCGCTGTTATAACCAGTAGCTGTGGATTGATTTAATTGATCTCAAACTATCCCAATTGACCAAGTTCAACGCAGATTTAACGTATTCATTTAATTTAGAAAACAACGCTGCTCATACCTGAAGTTTTCAACGTATTAAATTTCCAGCGCTGCTCAGATCTTCAAACTGTTGTTTCAAAACTGGAATTGGATTGCTTTGAAGCTAAATTATATAGGCTTTTAAATTGATTAACCCAGAAATTTAACACTCTTTCTCACACGAGCATTCTTTCTCTGCTAAAATTGACTTCAAACACATCTTCCTCTGTATTGAAATCGACTTCAATTGTTTTAAATTCATGAACAAAATTTTTTATTGAACAGAATTTCTCAATCGATGCCACTAAAGGAGTTGATTCCAGCAACATATAATTCAATACATCTTCGAAGTTCAGAGATTAGTTTACTGTGTCCCTCAGACATCAATAATTCTTGTAAAAACCAGACTCAGTATTGATTTCTTCAAATCGAATTTCAATAACCCTTTATGCAACGATTTTCATAACATATATAATTCTAGAGTTAAAAACAAGAATTGCGCAAACTTGGTTTGGATTCTTCCTGCAAGCGTTAAACAATTCTTGGAAGACCCTGACACTGTTTTTAGCGGCCATGGATGATGCTAAGAAGAAAGGAAATGATGGTGTTTCTCCATTTGACAACTTCTCAATCTTTTACTAATCACTTCAATGGAGTTGAATTTTCCACGATTTGATAGAGTTGGAATCTCCTCCTCAAATCAACTGTAGCATTACTGAAGCTCCGATACCACAATAATGGCAGAAGTGTCCTCAGACACATAATTTTATTAATCAGAAAAAAACAATTACATAATTGATTTTGCAAGAGTTTACACCCGAACAACCAAACACTCTTGCAATGAGCTATTTATAAGCTCTATGTCCTAACTACCTTTAATTATGGATCACTTATTAAATAACAAGTGTCCATTTACAATAAATGCTATAAAAACCAACTAGATAACAAATCTAAAATAGAGCCTAGCCTAAGATACGACACATTTGGAGAGTCATATCTAGTTACAACAATATGCTAATTCTAAAAGTCTCCATTAAATAATTAAACATTCTAGAAATAAATAATTATTAATTTAATATCTTAAATTAATAATTATTTATTCTAGAATGTTTAATTATTTAATTGAGACTTTTAGAATTAGCATATTGTTGTAACTAGATATGACTCTCCAAATATGTCGTATCTTAGGCTCTATTTTAGGAGATTTGTTAGCTAGTTGGTTTTTATAGCATTTATTGTAAATGGACACTTGTTATTTAATAAGTGATCCATAATTAAAGGTAGTTAGGACATAGAGCTTATAAATAGCTCATTGCAAGAGTGTTTGGTTGTTCGAATGTAAACTCTTGCAAAATAAATTATGTAATTGTTTTTTTTCTAATTAATAAAATTATGTGTCTGAGGACACTTCTGCCATTAATTTTTCGGTTTCCTTAATTGTAGCACAATTTACTATTTTTGGTGGTTTTTCAGGTCCTGAACTTTCGGAGCCGTTTAGAGGCCCTAAACGACGTTTTTAGGGAAAACAGACATTTCAAATTTGCTTGCCAGTTTGTTTTCGGCTTTCTCTTCGAAACGAGGTATTATGATAGCCAAACAAAGATGGTATGCCAAAGTTACGGCCCCGAGAAGTTGATGTACCAATTTACCCAAATGGGGCCCACAATTTTGGCGCTTCATCTCCTAGGGTCAAGTTTTTGGATGTTTATGGTTTTCCATTGTTTCTCAATAATAAATAAGCCCTTGAGCCTCATTGTAACACAGCTCTGAGGCATGTAGTTGCCACATCTCTTCTCAAAGATAAGCTACCATCGCCCAAGCTAGTCTTATTTCCATTCTGTTTGTAAGCATATTTCAGTATTTGATATTAATGAAATGAAGTGTTATTTCTACTGCATCTTTGTATTTATGGTTATATATGTAATTTGTTGTGCTCCTGTTTAAATCTGAACTAGTGGTACCAGAGTGGTCTTCTCTTTCTCTGTTTTTCTTTGCATGTCCTCAACGAGGTCGAGATATATGGAGTTAGGTCTTGAACTGACGAACCTTTGCAAGACTAGCCTCGCAAATCCCGACGGCCTCCCATGGCAGATGAAAAGAAATACGAGGGGGCATGAGATCTTATCAAAATCTTGCTCGAAGAAGCCCTCGAGCGATAAAGGAACGCGATGATGGAAAACTTTGTCCAGATCCTTCAGCGACTACCTAAGGGTGACACATCTACTTCCGTCAGCTACTCTGGAAGCGCCACACCCTTCAAGGTACAAGTTAAATTTGAAATTCCCATATTTGAGAGTCAGATAGATACATACCCTGTAGATAAATGGTTAAATTTGTTAGAAGGATATTTTTGCATTCATGATTTTTCCATCCGGGAAAAGATCGGTTTTGCACTTCTCAAAGCAACCCCCCACATCAAGGACTGGTGGGAAACCTAATGTGAGTAGAAGGATGAAAGTACAAACTCACTATTTTCAGCCGCACCCACTTGGAACTCATTTTGGGATGTCATCAAGGAGCAGTACTACCTTGTCGGGAGATATGAGGATAAATACATAAAGTAGACAACGCTGCAACAGGGAAGGGACCAAGATGTACCAGAGTTTAACAATGTTTTTCATACCTTTCGCATGAAGTTGGGTATCAAGGATTCTGAGAACCGTTTGGTTCTCAAGTACCGCAACTATCTATATAGGTACATCCAGGATGAGATGGAGTTCCTGGACATCTCTTGGCTCGACACGACATACTGATATGCCATCAAGATTGAGCAAAAGTTTAAACAGAAGAAGTAAGAATTTGGATCTGCGAATCCGAAGCAAGGGAAAAGTACCCCCAAATCGTAGAAAAAAGAACAAAGCCAAGGCGGGGCAGCCAAGGACAACCCGCCAAAACCACAAGCAAAGAAGAACAACACCGCGAAGCCGAAGAAGGACATGGGAAAGTGGTGTGAGTTCCATAAGAGCTCCACTCACAACATAAGTGAGTGTCGGGCCAAGCAGTCACTGGTGGCTGAGCTAAAGGCTTCAGAATTAGATGCATGTTCCGACTTTGATTTAGAACTCGATAAGGGGAATGACAAAGGGAAGTATATTATCGATGCGGAGACCAATGCCACTATTGCCACCATGAAGATCCAAAAGGAGGAACCCGAAGATCCAGAGGAGGAGGAGCGTCTCTTCCACTCCTAGGTGTGGGTAAAGGATTCCCCACTACAGTTCCTTGTCGACAGCGGGAGCCAAAAGATACTCATTTCGGCAGAGGTTGTGAAACGGCTGGGCTTACCAACCATAACACATCCACAACTATACACCATCAGGTGTCTTCACCAAGGACGGAATCTTCGCATGGGCCAGCAGTGCCGCTTTCCATAAGCATCAAGCCCTTCACGGATGAGGTATTATGTGACGTTGCTCCCCTTGATTTTTATGATGTATTATTATGCCAACCATACTTATGGAAGCGACATGTTGTGTATGAGTCAAGGCCTTGTGTTGTTATTGTTACTTTGGGAAATAAGTTGTATAAGATACTGGAGGTAGCATCGCCTAATTCTATCTCTTTGGTTACTGCAAAACAATGCAGTAAGCTCATTTTCAAAACTGAGAAATTTTTTTTCCTAATGATATGCCCTCAGTAAAAGAAGAAGACGATGGCCATGACCTCCAGACAAGGTCCCTCCGCATGACAACAACAGATGGACAAGGTCCTGGAGGAGTACGAGGACATATTCACCTCCCCCGCAGGGGTGCCTCTACACTGTCAGGTCAAGCACTCGATTGATTTGACCCCAAGTGTGTCACTACCCAATGGACCAATCTATCGAGACTCCATTCTAGAGAATGAAAAAATCAAGAGGCAAATTCAGGAGCTACTGTAGAAAGGTCACATCCGGTTGAGTTCATCGGCTTGTGGGAGCCCGATCATGCTGGTATAGAAGAAGGATGGGACTTGGAGACTCTGTATTGACTATCGAGCGCTGAACAAGATCACTTTCAGGAATAGGTACCCTATCCCACGGATTGATGACCTTCTGGACCAACTGAAGGGGGGAAAATATTTCAGCAAGATTGACTTGAAGTCAGGGTATCACCAGGTACCAATCAAAACCTCCAACATGTGGAAGACTGCCTTCAAAGCCAAGGAGGGCCTTTTTAAATGGTTGGTTATGCCTTCTGGGTTGACAAATTCTCTTGCAACCTTCATGAGGCTGATGGATGACATCTTGCAGCCATTCACCAACTCATTTGTAGTGGTATACTTGGATGACATCTTGATCTTCAGCTAGAGTTGAGAAGGGCACCTCCACCACATTCGACAGGTTCTCTAAACACTGTGGCAACACAAGATATGTGCCAATTTGGAGAAATGCACTTTTGGCATGACCCAGGTTCAATATCTAGGATACATTATTGATGAACGGGGGGTGCATGTGGATCTAGCCAAGATCAAAGTCACCCGGATTGGCCAGCTCCAACCACTTTGATAGAGCTCTGCAACTTTTTGGGTCTTGCCAATTTCTACCGCAGATTCGTGTTGTGATTCTCTCATATCATGTGGCCCTTGAGTCAAGTCACCAAGGGAGGAGCGAAAGCAAAACTCTTTTGGTTTGAATATCAACATAAGGCATTCATAGAGTTGAAACATCGCCTCTGCTTTGCACCAGTGCTCACATTACCATACTTGCAACAACCATTTGAGATCGAGACAGATGCCTCTCACTATGCTATTGGGCAGTCCTTACTCAACAGGGGCATCCAGTGGCATATCACAATGAGACACTTTAAGACACAGTCTGGAAGTATCCCACTTATGACAAAGAGATGTATTCCATTGTGCAGGCTTGCCGACAATGGAAGCATTACATTTTGGGGAAGGAAACGATCATCCACACAGACCACCAGCCCCTGCAGTTCATACAGACGCAAGGGAAGTTGAAGAATGATCGTCATCAGAAGTGTTCCACATACCTGCAACAGTTCCATTTGAATACGAAGTATAATAAGGGAAGCACCAATAATGTTGCAGATTGCCTCAACCGACCACCAATCATGGTGTTAACCATCGTGCTTGACTCTTGTGGGCACGAGACCTCTGATTGTCCACTTCTCTACAAAAGCGATCCAGAATTCAGCTACACATACCAGACGCTCTTGGAGGGTTAGCAAGTTCTAGATTTTTACCTCCAGGATGCCCTATTATGCCACCTGGGACTCCTTTGTGTTCCTTCAAGAGAGCGTGCCAGGATGATTTGGGAAGCACACTACAATTGGGCCGCTGGGCATTTTGGGGTCGAGAAAATGGTGGCAGTATTGTAGAAGTATTTCTATTGGTTGAATCTTTGACAAGACATTGGGAAGTACATCAGATCTTACACTTCCCGTGCCATTTCCAAACCGACCATCAAGAAGAAAGGCCTCTATACTTTGTTTGCTACCCCTAGTTGACCTTGGGAATCCATCTCCATGGATTAGATGTTGGCGCTTCCTTCTACTAAGCATGAAAACAACTGTGTTTTTGTAGTCGTCGATATATTCTTGAAGACGGCCATTATGGCAGCCTGCAAGAAGAATATCACAATGGAAGCCATTGCTAAACTCTTATTTGAATGAGTGTGGGTACACTTTGGGATCCCACAATCTATCATCTCAGATCAGGACAACAAGTTCCTCAATACATTTTTTTCTATTCTCTGGTTGATGCTGGACACCAAGCTCACTAAGTCCACAACTTTCCATCCCCAAACTGATGGCTAGATAGAGGTCATCAATAGGATGGTCGTACACATTCTGTGCATGTACAACTCATAGAATCAATGCACATGGGATGAGAGCCTCCCCTATGTGCAACACAACTATAGCCAGGCTCTCCACAACTCTACTGGCCACAACCCTTTTCAGGTGGGCTTGGGATTCTAGCTACTATGTCCCATTGATGTGGTCATGCCATTTGTAACTACTCATGCAGATTCGGCTCATGTCCAGTCCGAAACTGGTAAGGTAAACAACTTCATTGAGCACATCCAACATATCTACCAGTAGGTCCATGACATTTTGGAGAAATCAAATGGCAAGTACAAGAAATGACATGATCAGCATCGGGTGCCACACAAGTTTCAAGTGGGCGACAAAGTTTGGTTGCATTTGCAAAAGGAACGCCTTACTGGAGCTTATCAAAACTCAGACCACTCCGATATGGTCCTTACACCATTACCAAGGCGGTGGGAGACAATTCATTTGAGCTCAAAATTCCCCCATTCCTTGGCTTGCACCCAGTGTTCAATGTGGACTGTCTTTGACCATACTTCCCACCATTGCTAGACACATCAGACATTGCAGAACAGCTCACACCTACATAGTTAAATCTAGATTGCATCGAACAAGCCACAACTGATCGAATCATGGACACACGGATTAAGAACACCCGATAGCAAAGGATCCAACTATATCGAGTTGTCAAAGCAGGCCAACTCCTTCACCAAGGCAAGTGGCTCACCAGGGACCAAATTCAATAGAAGTTTCCTCATCTCATGGAGGAACTCAATGTAATGGGGACCATTGCTTCCTAAGGGGGGAGGAATGATCCAAGTGGATATTGGTAGCCACCTACCTATTCCACTTGGACCCCCAACACTGTTTCTTTCAATTTTTCGATGTACTTAATTGTAGCACAATTTACTATTTTGGTAGTTTTTCGGGTCCTGAACTTTCGAAGCCGTTTTGAGGCCATAAATGGTGTTTTTAGGGAAAACAGAGAGACTAAAAATATCGCTAAATAGCTTGCGAGTTTGTTTTCAGCCTTCTCTTCGAGATCTTCGAAACGAGATATTATGATAGCCAAACGAAGATCGTATGCAAAAGTTACGACCCTGAGAAGTTGATGTACCAATTTACCTAAACGAGGCCCACAGTTTTGGTGCTTCATCTCCTAGGATTAGGTTTTTGGATGTTTAGGGTTTTCCATTGTTTCTTAATAATAAATAGGCCTTTGAGCCTCATTGTAACACAGTTCCGAGGCATGTAGCCGCGACATCTCTTCTCAAAGATAAGCTACCATCGCCCGAGCTAGTCTTATTTCCATTCTGTTTGTAAGCATATTTCAGTATTTGATATTAATGAAATGAAGTGTTATTTCTACTGCATCTTTGTATTTATGGTTATATATGTAATTTGTTGCATTCCTGTTTAAATCCGGATCAGTTATAATTCCATAACCATGGAGCTTCAAGATGCAATTAACGTATGTACTCACTCAAATGAACCATTGCCTGTAAAACCATGTACGCCTCAACTATGGACCCTTTTGGTTGAGCATTTGTCCTCACAAATTATTTTAAAACCTTCATATCTCTCTCCACAAGCCACATTGTTCAAATATGAATAGGACCACACTGTTAAATATATTCTTCTAGGTGTACATGGTAGTACTCTTGAGAATTAAAGAATATCGGAGGGAAGCATATTTGAATATCACACATCAAAAGTGAAACATTCCTCTTCCAATGCTTCAAGTCATCCTAATGTATCTCTTTAGATGAGAGCCACCTACAAATATTAGCATGTAAAGACTTATGATTTTTTCAAAACTAAAGTTGTAAAGTCATATAAAGGCATAACCAATGATGCACTTCAAATGATAAGATTCATGGAAGAGTGTGCATTATGGATTGAAAATACCTCAAATATTTGGATAATTTGTAAATAGTTAATGTGCCATCATTGTCAAAATTTATTGGTATTGTTGTAGGCAACATATACTACATGACCATTAACAAATAACCATGTTTGAATATGCATGGACAGATACTATCACCATTAAGGAGCACCATTTTGACATCCATAGGTGATCCCAATTTGGAATTTTGTCTCAGTCGTAAATCACTTGGATGAACATGCTCCATTCCTTGGAAAACCCATTGTATGTTATACACACTCACTCATCGTCACTAGGTCTGTCTCCAACTACAGCTAAGTCATCTCTGAAAAGTCAAAATATGGTGAGGTAGGAAGTCACGTCTTCTTGTTTATGCTGCTTGATGGCTCTCAGCTTCTCCTCGAGAATCATCTTCCCGTTTTTTGAAGGAGACTGGTAAAATTTTATTATGGCGTCCCACATCTCCTTTGTTTTGCCTTTCTCTATGATATGTGGAACAAAATGGTCCTTGACTCCATCAAGGATCATCCTCTTTATTTTGGCATTCTCCTTTTTATAGGTATCCAGCTGCTATGGATTTGTTGTACAACAATCACATTTTCCTTCTACACCCATCTCTAGAAAATATGGAAATGTAGTAAACTAAAATAAACTGGAGAAATAACTAACGAATTTTGAACTGGGTAAAAACCATCAAATTTCTCTTCCTGTGTCTGTGCAAACTTTCCTTCTTCCCTCATATATGCTCTGATACCATGTAAAATTTTAGATTTTATTGTTGTTAATGGTTATTATTCTCATATTTGTTTAGATTATTTGTCTTCTACAAAACACTTGTGGAAAACACTGAATAAAACACTACTGCAACTTCATGGAAAAATTATTAGCCATAGGAACTGCGAAAATTATACACATAGACACATAATGGACACCAATATTTTTGGATAAATGTCCTTGGAAAAACCCCAAAGGGAAAACTAGTTTTGTAGATCATTGTTTTAATTATTAAATTCTTTAGTAAAATATTACAACTAGTTGTAATAAAATGGAAAACCTTCGAAAAATTATTCTAATCACTTCTGCAAGTCTCCCTAGCCTCTTAGGAGCAATCTATCCAACTAGAAAAAAATTGACCTCCCTTTGAAGCTTGATCTGGCTCACACGTGTAGCTTGGCAGATAAGCTCAGTCCTCATGGAAATTCACACTGGCTGCAGAAATCAACTTGGCCTCCACTGGAAAATATCTACTTTTACTAGAAAATCGATCCTCTTATGAAAATAGATCTCTCCTGCAAATTATCCTTTCTCTTAAATCTCTCCCTCTCTGAGAAATTCACACTACCTACTAGGTTAATTTGCACCCCTTCTTGGAGCAATTTGCATTACTAGTAAATAGACCTCCCTCTATAGAAAAATCGATCTCCAATCCTCCCTATAAATCCCTATGAAGAATCTATCATATTTGTTGAAACCCTTGTTGTTGATGTCCTTGCATTGCCTCTATGCCCTTTCTATTACTGCAACTCAGTTTCTCAACGTGTTCTCCAAATTCCCATCGATTTCCTCTTATAATCTCTCATTGGCGATCAACTCTGCCATGAGTTAATCACAATATATGGCTAAGATCATATTGACCCCATCTAGTGACTTTTTCGAATGTCTCTAGAGGAAAATAGTTTTACCCCAATAAATATTGATTAATTAAGCTTACTTCCTTAAGTTAGAGTTGGAAAAATTAATCAACTAATTAATTAAATATAATCAAGTTCTTTTTGTGCGAAACCTTTTTCTGGGTATTGGAGAAAATGTGTTCCCTAGCCTCATAGACACAATTTGAGACTAGAACACATGTCCAAGGTACACAAACTAACAAAAACACCTAAGGATATATAAGAAATAATGAGGATCCTAAAGGTGAGGATCCAAAGCTGCTAGGTAAATAATGAAAGCATAATTTAAGACCATGAAAGGAAATTAGAATTGAATGTTGTGTTACTACATAGTCTATCTAAAATCTAGAAGAAATTGTAGCAAGGAAAAAATTAAGGCAATGTTGAAAGAAATCCCTATAGAAAGTTGCAAAACCCATCAAAGATTTAAGAACATGGCCCAACTACCAACAACATATGGAAAAGATCCCATTTGAAACTTGTTTCAAGAGTGTTTCTCATGACATCGCGGATGGTTGTTTTGATTATTTGAAGGTTAGTGATTCATTTCATTAAAATGAAACTACAAGTACCGAAAACAACAACATAAATACTACAAGTACCAAACGCAACATATATACGTGGTGTAGTGTCCTGTCTAGGGTGCTAGACTAGGCTATATTTATTATCGACTAGGATGCGTATACTTAGAGGCATGCGTCTAAAGTATATAGACATAAAGGATTATTAGCTAAGTGGTTATGATGGTAGGTCACAGGACTTCTTTACG
>APFE030186023.1:32575-43024 GCA_000404065.3 Pinus taeda
ATGTTACCTATCACCCAAACACTTAGGTCACTCAGTTAATCTACCTAATTACAACACTGTCATTCAATTCATTTACCAAATTAAAACAATGTGTATCACTACAAACAAAGATTTCAATCTCCTTACAGAGAAATTATGCATAAAACCCTTGTTCAGCAAATACTCAGCATTCACTAATATTCATGCAAGATAAAAACATATAGAAATCATAAGCATACTTTGAAATGATAACAGAGTTCATGACATTGCTTTAAAAGACAACAAAGGATTGAATCCCTTACAGGATACGATTCACGATCTCAGTGATGAACTGTTCAAGCACTATCATAAACATAAACCATACGCATTCTATTGAAATCAACCACCAATTCTAATTACTGTGCATATCATTTAATACCCTAAGTTGCGAATGAAAAGGAAATGACAGTATACCAAGTTAACGCAAGGCTCGTCTGCGCTCCAGAGGTATACTGGACTGTGATCAACCGATTATAAAATCAACACAACAAGGAAAAGATCGTGACTGCAACTATGTCTTTGATATTAAGTTCAAACTCTATTTTCAAATGATGCAATGATAACCAACTACTGACTACTCAGAACTGTGTTTACATATGTTTTTACAACCCTTACATTTCGAAAACAAATGTACATTCATGATGTGGCTGTTGCCGCTTTTATCATGTCGTGATTTTTAAAATGTTTCTATCCTAAACTGATTTCAAAAAGGGAACAAAACTAAATCAATTTAGAATGCGTTGCTGTTACTGCCTTTGTCGCCAACATGCTATACTTTGACCTTCGTTGACCGCGCATGTAGGAGGGTCGATTCTGCTGTAGGATAGGTATTCGTCCATGCTTGGACATTCTACTTTTCATCCCTACCCTTCGCTCTAGCCTAGCTATCATGCCACATGTCAAACAATGAACCAATTACAGGATGTTGGAACTTCTTGTAGCCATTTTACCAAAAATTCCTAATTCGTTAACATAAAACTCCTAAATCAATTTTAATGCATTTTAATAACTACAGGACTATTAACTAATCAATTTTCAAGGGATCTGAGAGATATATGATGGAAAGAAGTAGGCAAATGATATGTTTTAGGAGGAAAAAGGAGGTCATGGGATGGTACCAACACGTGGTTTGTCTTTTCGCATAGACACCAAGAAAATAGTGTAATAGAAAGCTACAAAGAAAAGTGTGTGGACGCTAGTTAGGATCATTACATAAATAGTCGTTGAAATATATGAAAACATGTATCCCAAAATAAAAAACATAAAATTATCCTAAAATATGGCTTGAGTAGTTAAAAAAAGATTAAGATTGGATTAAAACTAACATATAAATTGATTATGAATTGTTGAGGTAGAATAACTTGAAATACATGAAGTGGAAGACATGTGCCTAGGAATATATCCATACAACTAGTAAAGTGCATATACTTGAAGAGAGGAAAGAAGGGGAAATTTCCCAATTTGAAGTCATGGTAAATAGCCAAAATCAGTGTCCTTGGCCTAGTTTTATCCTCCCCATGTTTCCACCCACGACAAATGATAGATCTTCTCATTTTATAGACTGCCTTGAAACCCTAGGGTGACTAGGTCAAGACTTGGGAAATAAGAAAATAGTTCCTATCCTCAATTCCCTCCATAATATCATTCAAAAGTGTCTTGGAATCTTCCCTAAGGAGGGAAATCCTCAACAATACTCTTGTGGAACACCATCTCTATGGAATTTGTGAAGTACTAGCTTATCTAAGATAAGGTCCAAGCCTATTCTGTAATGAAGTCCGAGCCCATTCCAAGGGTGAAGTGTAATCTTTGTCCGTGATAATATCTGAGCCAATTTAGAGGTGAAATTAAAGTATATTATGGGGTGAATATCGAGCTTTTTGGGACAGTAAAGAAGGCATAAATTTGGTCCTAGTACAGACCTAAGTCAAGACATTGGTCAAGTTAATTATGGATAGTTGAAAAAAAAAATATGGACAACTTATGGACACCTTATGGAGGGATGACTTGGTACTTCTTGGATTGTCATATTTCTATCATGTTGGTCAATATGTGTATGAATTTGAAGTTTGATGTATTGTTGAAATGATTCTCTAAAGAAAGATTTGTTTGTTTTTTACACTAAGTGGGTTTTCCTAGGGTAAACTTGTGTTTTTCTTGTGCATTGTGATCTCTACTTTATTTCTATTGTATATGGTTGAATTTCTAAAGTATAATTGCTTGATGAACAGATTGTAAATGCTAAAAGAAGATATATAAGACATCAAAATTAATTATCATGTTCACAAAATTGTGCCAATGTCTATTGCACTTGAATTTTCAACATGGAATTAGAGCTTGGTGAAGAGAGGAAGTTAAGGATCACATTGACTCTCTCTATTATTCTGGAAGAAGTCTCAGAATTTCGAAATAGGTAGGTTGTTCTCACTCGAATTTCATCAACCTAAACAATTTGTTCTAGAACTACATGATCTGTATTATCCATTTAAGATAACTAAATTGATAACATAGAAATATTTGATATCTCAAACCTTAGACTACCATGAAGTAGGACTAGACCCATGGCCACTCTTGAATTTGCAATTTCAAGAAGTGTTCCCTAACTCCCATTGAAAAAAAGACTTGCCAATGCTTGTACATAGAAATAATTAGACTCCTTGGACCTTACTGAAAGGGAAAGAGTGTTCCTATACACATTATAGTAGTAGCCTCAATGATATTTTTTTTCTTGATATAAAATGGAAATAACAACACACTAATTGAGATGTCTTTATTGTCCTCCAACACTATCATACATAATTGAAGATCAATTTAGTAGTTTATGAGTTATGACTGTGGTTGAACGTACTTCCATGATTACAATTTTGCATTTACTATGATGAGAAGCTTTATGTGACCTCTTTACTCATATCCCTCAGTCATTTTAGCTCGCAAAAGGTAGAATAGGTGACCCTCGTTGTTGAGGGTACCTCTCAAAGATTGAGATGCCAAGTAATTTGCTAGTTTTCATTAATATATGTCATGTGTCCCATGTATAGGGTTAAATTTTCCCTCTCTCTCTAGGCCTTATATTTTTAGTTTATTAAGAAGTCTATATGACTTTAAATCCACTGTACAAGCATTTACGTGAATTTGTTCACTTTGCTTTTATTGTTCACTTATTATACAATTGGGCATAAAGG
Source organism: Pinus taeda (assembly GCA_000404065.3). Classification (NCBI taxonomy): domain Eukaryota; kingdom Viridiplantae; phylum Streptophyta; class Pinopsida; order Pinales; family Pinaceae; genus Pinus; species Pinus taeda. The sequence continues at coordinate 35,773 of APFE030186023.1, forward strand.
TTGTCCCCATTGTATGTACATAACTAGATTATTTATGCACATTTTGGGTGATATGTTGCCCATAGATTCCAACCTTTTATGCATCCAAGTAATTGTCTTTCACTTGTTCGCCCCCCTGGCCTTTTAATAATTATACTGGGTTCATATGACAAATAGTCAAATACTATAAATAAAATAGTGGTCCAAGATTTTGAGGTACACATGGTTTAGAGTTGCAAAATCTCCCAATTTTTTGTATCCAAGTTAAAATGTTGGTTTTCGAGCTCTAGTGGCCAAATGCATAGCTAACAGTTCACTATTATGGTTTTTGTGTTGTGAGAAGCGATCTAATAATATTAACATAAGAAACATATATCCATATTAAATTGGACTCATTTGCAATAGAAAAGACATGATTCAATGAACATCATCTTTCAAAATTAAAAACACATCAAACACTATATCAAAATGTATTATCATCATAACTAATTTCTCTTAACCTAATATCAATCAAGTTTGGACTACCCAAGAGAGGGTCATTTTCTAAGTATTAAACTATGTTTTCTTCACTTCTTCAAAACAAAAGAGCACATCTTCATCGACTACTTTGGTGAAGTTGAATTCACTGGCCTCAAAGTCCTATGGCACCATGTCCACTCGAAATTCATAGGGACATTTATTAAGATGGCACCTTACATTCATATCAACAATGAACCATAATCTGAGTAATGAAACCATATAATACCAGTGTCGGCCTACAATAATTCCCACAGAGCATGTACAAAACCTGTTGTTTAACATTTCCCCACCTAATATTTTTACATTAGATATTTTATCCAATGGAAAAGATCTTCACTTAATATTTTCACTGGAAGGATGTTTATTCTTTACTCGGGCTCCTTGGAATATCCATCACTTGGGATCCTTGGAATATACATACAAAGGAGTTTCCAAGGGAAGCTTCTGGTAGTTGAGGTTCAGAGTGAGATCTATAGCCTAACACACTATCATGCACACAATTCCTTGCATTATGACAATTTTATGTGCAGGATTCAAGGTACGAAAAGTATGGTAGAGTTTTGATGTTACCCAGTTTGAAACAAAATTGGCTCAATCTCTTATTTTAATTCCTTAATGTTAACAACAACACATATGTGATATTGATTTTGACCCTTGGAATGTATTGGATCAAACTAGGTACAAATTGAAAATAAGACATAATTGAAGGCATAATTGTCCTTAGTTGTACATAATTGTACAACTAAGATGCCTTTATTGTCCTCCAACACTATAAAACATAATTGAAGATAAATTAAATAGTTTATGAGTTATGACTCCGGTTTTTGCTATTACCAAATAATCTAGCAGGGCCTAAAGAGGGAAACTATAAAGGTCTAAGAGACAGACCACGTGATAGTAATGGGATATTGACCCACTGTCACACTTTCAAAGTCCCTCTTAACATACTTTCTTTGATGGGAGGAAACCGAGTAGGTAGATGATCACCTTTGATTGATATTCTATGACTATTGGTGATATGTGATGAGGTAGGACCTCTTGATGAAGACTCAAGGTTATAACACAATACTTCTAGGGAAACTTTGCTTCCTTCAAGAGGTCTAGGAAATACTTGCACGAGACCTAGGGCTTTATGATTTAACGTGGTCAAAGGCACTCCCAAGGTCAAGGCAAGGAGGAGAAAGGGTCTCTTATGATCTACTTCTTCAATTATTGTGCTCATACAACCCTCCAAGAAGCCCCCAAGTCAAGGATATACAAATTAGGGTTTCCTTGTTAGGGAAAACTTATGGCTATTAGGACCCCACATTGTACCTTTTTGCTCACATATTTTGTTATCATTCCACCATTTTTCAATCCCATATTTAAACTCTATGTTATTACTTTAATCCATTTTCCAAAGGTATATAACATTTCTTCTCGTTACTATATGTTTAATTTGTTTTACATATAATTTTACGTTACTTTCATAATTAACCATTGATCGGAAATATATAGTTGTTGAAACAGTCTGAAGACTGTAGATTTATCAATGCGGTCTACGTTGCTAAAACAGTCTGAAGACTGCAGATTCATCATTGCGGTCTACGTTGCTGAAATAGTTAGAACAGTGCGCAAATCCCGTTGTTGAAACAACCCGTGATTTGCATTTCATATTCGGCAGCAACAAGAAGAGATTATAGAAGGAGTTGTTACACTAGCCACAACAACTACATTCCAAAGTTGGCATTGTCACAACCATTGTAACAACATTTTGCTAATGGAAGAACCAATTATCCTATTTTAGCATATTGGGTTAAGAATAGGATTTATAATGTAATCAAATGTATAATAGATGTCTCATCTTTAAATAGAGGATACATCAGCATTAGGGGGGACAGACTACGGGATGGTCTAGTTGAAAGTAAATGAACTTGAATATTTTTGTAATATCATACATTGACGGATGAATAAAATATTGTTATGAGCACTCCTTCTTAGTTCCTTTTTCTGGGGAATCTTGTGAGAAGGAAAGGGCCCACCTTCCTCACAAGATTCACCCATTAATTTATGTAGTGTGTCAAGTGTTATTTTTCATTCATGCCTTGTTAAAATCTGTTTGTTGAAATTACTTATGCGTTATTGGAACTCTGTATTTATTGCTAAAACTCTGTTTCTATTTGATTATTTCATTGTTTTCATAAATTCATTCATAGGTAATTAGTGATTATTTTAATTGGTAATCTGGTTTACAGAGTGAGTTTGTAAAGCATGGTAATCAGGAACAGGTGCTGAAGATTCCTGCTTGGGGAATAGGGTCTTGTTCTCTATTATAGCACAATTAGTCTTTTCCTCTGCAGATTGGTTTCTTTTCCTAGATTTTTCTTTTTAATGTAATCCAGGATTCTTTTGATAATTGTCTGCAATAGAGAGATTGTTCCTGTTGTAACTCAGAGTAGAAATTTAGTTGTTTAAAGCAAGGTGTGATTAGTGTAATTTTTACTAAAACTTTTCATTGCTTTTGGGATTGAGCATATACAGTGTGTGATTGCCTCTGAAACAAACAAACTTCCCTAGGTTGACAATTCATGTAGCACTTGGTTGTTTAAATTAATAAGAAATTAAAGTGACCAACATTTTGGCGCCGTTGTCGGGGAAGGCAATTGTAGATTTCAAAAGCATTGATGTTTTTCTTTCAGATTTGCAGAATGCATGAGAGGACGCGGAGCCCCCAAGAAAAATAACCCTATAGGTGGCAAGGGAAAAGGAAAAGGAGGAAGAAAGACCTTTATTGAAAGCTGAAACTTCTCAAAGGCTAAGCTCTCGAAAGCCAAAGCCTCAGCGCTCCCTTCAAACAAACTACAAAACAGAGGAAGTTGTGAGCCCTGAAATAGTTGAGGAGATAATAGAAGACATTGAGGAGCCAACATAAAACATTGAAGACAGAGCAAGTGCAGTAGGAGAACAAGCAATGGAAGGGAACAATGAAGGATTCTTTGGTGGAGGATAGGTAGATCCTGAAGGAGAAGGAAAAGATGAGAATTCTCTCTCTACCTTGGGATTTCCTATTGGTGATCTTCCCAGAGGAGCAATTCCCATGAAGAATATCCCACTTTCGGCCTTACCTAACTTCCATGGTTTATCTTTTGAAGATCCTGATGAGTTTCTTTTTGAGTTTGATATATTATGCAGAAGCTATGATTACATTAATAATGCTCAAAAACTGAAGCTATTTCCAACAACACTAAAAGGAAATGCACTAAGATGGTTCATGAGTCTAGGAGGCCATGTAATCACAACACGGGAACAGATGAAACAGAAGTTTCTTCTCAAATATTAAGACTACTACAGGACGAGAGAAAAAAGAGAGGAACTATTTAAGATGGTAGAAAAGGAGGACGGAAATTTGGAGGACTTTGTGGAAAGGCTACAATATAATCTGCAGAGATCCAATCATCTCGATGTAAGTAGAGATATTCTTAAAGCCATATTATTGAAAGGGGTGAGAGATGATTGTCTAGACATGCTAAATATGCTTGGTAAAGGGGACATATCTAAAGAATCATATGATGAAATTGTTAGCCTCTGTAAAAGATGTTCAAGAGGAGTTGTAAGGAATAGATCAAACAACATGGATAATACATATTCAAGAGTTCAAAAATCAACTAGTGGAGGAGAAACAAGAGCTTAAATAGGTAATTTACTTGAGGAATTTAAAACGGAAATGTTAAGTTCTTTTGCTTCATAGATTGACACCTTGCAGGTTAAGAAGAAACAAGCAGAAGTAGCAGCTGCTTTGGCTGTCTTTTGTCCCAAATGCAGAGATATACACCCATTAGGGGAATGCCCATTGGACAAAGTGCCAATTTGCACCCTTTGTGAGAAGGATCATGAAACATAACAATGCCCTTCTTTACTGGGAATAAAAGAAGCATTGCAACCAACCAAAGAAGAAGTTGAAGCAGTCTATTTGTTTACACAGAGAAGGCAATGGCAACCATGAGGACATGCAACCCTTTCAGTTGTGGGTGATGTTAGGACCCTACATTGTACCTTTTTGCTCACATATTTTGCTATCATTCGACCCTTTTTCAATCCTTATTTAAAGTCTATGTTATTACTTTAATCCATTTTCCAAAGGTATATAACATTTCTTGTCGTTAATATATGTTTAATTTGTTTTACATATAATTTTACATTACTTTCATAATTAACCATTGATCAGAAATATATAGTTGTTGAAACAATCTAAAGACTGCAGATTTATCATTGAGGTCTACGTTGTTGAAACAGTTAGAACACTGCGCAAATCTCATTGTTGAAACAACCCGTGATTTGCATTTCAGATTCGGCAACAACAAGAAGAGATCATTGAAGGAGCTGTTACATTGGCCGCACCAGCTACATTCCAAAGTCTGCATTGTCACAACCATTGTAACATCATTTTGCTAATGGAAGAACCAATTATCCTGTTTTAGCATATCGGGTTAAGAATAGGATTTATAATGTAATCAAATGTATAATAGATGTCTCCTCTTTAAATAGAGGAGACATCAGCATTAGGGGGGGATAGACTACGGGAAGGTCTAGCTGAAAATAAAGGAACTTGAATTTTCTTTGTAATACGATACATAACAGATGAATAAAATATTTTTATGAGCACTCCTTCTTAGTTCAATTTTCTAGGGAATCTTGTGAGAAGGAAAGGGCCCACCTTCCTCACAAGATTCACCCATTAATTTCTGTAGTGTGTTAAGTGTTATTTTTCATTCATGCCTTGTTAAACTTTGTTTGCTGAAATTACTTATGCATTATTAGAAATATGTATTTATTGCTGAAACTTTGTTTCTATTTGATTATTGCATTGTTTTCATAAATTCATTCATAGGTAATCAATGATTATTTTAATTGGTAATCTAGTTTATAGAGTGAGTTTGTGAAGCATGGTAATCAGGAGCAAGTGTTGAATATCCCTGCTTGGGGAATAGGGTCCTGTTCTCTGTTATAGCACAATTAGTCTTTTCCTCTGCAGATTGATTTTTTTTTCTAGATTGTTCTTTTTAATGTAATCCAGGACTCTTTTGATAATTGTCTGCAATAGAGAGATTGTTCTTTCTATAACTCAGAGTAGAACTTTAGTTGTTTAAAGCAAGGTTTGATTAGTGTAATTGGTACTACAACTTTTCATTGCTTTTGGGATTGAGCATATACAGTGTGTGCGTGCCTTGGAAAAAAACAGACTTCCCTGGGTTGACAATTCATGTAGCACTTGTTTGTTTAAATTAATAAGCAATTAAAGTGACCAACAATGGCACGTGATTTTATGGATGAAAACTTTAAAGGATTCCCACAAAACCTTGAGGTCTTGTATCCAAGACCTTAGGCTTGAAGCATATTCCCTTGGAATCCACCAATTCACTCTATAGGGAATTTCACTTGATGCCCTAGACCAGTTGTCCAATCGAAAGGAGTTGAAAATATAGAAAGAGAAAATATGGAGAAAGAGGAGCTTTATCACCAAATTCCTTGGACTAGTGCCTATTTCTTTAGGCAATGGAGTCATGAGATGCTTAGGATGAGATAAAACATCTTCCAAGGAGGTTCAAAATCGAAGCCTTAGGTAGCAAATTTAAACATTTAACCTCTTCAAGATATAATGGAGTTTCATGATGAATCAAAGACATCCATTCACCAGTAACATTCATTACATGCCTTGCACTCGATAACATATGCAATATTCTATTAGAAAATCTTTCCAAACTTAATTTTCAATAATAAGGGCACAAATTCGTATATTCTAAAGCAACTATTCCATACATTAAATAATTTTCAAAGAAAAAATTCATCACTTAGAACAAAGTTACCAATAAAATGAGAACTATTACTTCAAAATGAGAACTCTAGCAAAAAAAACCCCAAAAGAACATGAAAAAACAATCCAAAAACAAAAAGTGTTGATTCAACATCACCGTTTTTTTTTTCAACATTTTTTAAAAATGACAGTAAAAGACAATAAAGCCCAATTTTTTTGGGGCAAAAAACACCTTGAAAATGAAAAGTGTTGATGTTGGAAAAAGTCTTTTTTTCAAGGTAAATTTTAAACATTTTTTAGAAATGTCCTTAAAGATAAAGTATCATGACTTTGAAAACCTTAAAATTCCAACAATTTTCAGGCATGGCATTAGAGATAAAATATCGTGTTTCTGAAAAGCCAAAAAATTCCAAAAAAATTTAGCCATAACGTTAAAGATAAAATACTTATAATTGTTTTCAGCCATAACATTAAAGATAAAATATCACAACTACAAAAACCAAAGTTTTTGTAGTAGTAGGATAAACTATGGAATTAAAACCAAATATCACAACTACAAAAAACCTCAAGTTTTCAATATATTTCACCCATGGCATTATGGAAAAGTTATATGACTAAAAGAAACTTTAAAAATGAACACGTGAATGAAAGAGTCATTATACCAAGGGTACTTTCTTTGCAGCGAAAATTTAAAAATCAACCATCAAATTGACATGCAGTGTAGGTAAACTCAACCTATTGCAATGAAATCTAAAAAATCAACCATGAAATTGACACATTGTGGGGTAAAACTTTATCCATTATAATGAAAAATTTAAAATCAACCATAAAAGAAATCAAACATAAAATTGTTAAAAAAAAACAAAATTAACTCATAAAAAAATTAATAGATCAAAACTATTTTTTTTCAAAAAATAACATAATTTAAGGAAAAAAAACTAAAAATTTAACACTAAAAATCAA
>APFE030186023.1:46487-57145 GCA_000404065.3 Pinus taeda
GGCAATACTACATGCACTTAAAAAATGGCGACCTTACCGAATGGGAAGACTCTTCAAGGATGAGGATGTGGAAGCATTATTTTGTGTTATTTCTATTATCCAACCGGATTGGATAAATGAAGCAAGGGATGAATGGAAGAAGGACAGAGAAGTATGGCCACTTATTCAAAAGTTGCAAAAGATCTCAATTCAAACAATATTACCAGAAATTAAAGAAGAAGGAAAAATCATATTGGAACCTTGAGCAGTCACAGAAACAAGAACTTGACAACTAGAAAATCGATCAATTTCAGAGTATCTCATCAGGTGGAAGAAATTACCAGCTGGAGATTCCACATGGGAGGACAAGAATTTTATACATAAGCATCAAGAACTACTCAAGCGTTGAGGACAACGCTTTTTGAAGGAGAGGGGCATGTTAGGCCCCTATACTACTAGTGTAACCCCTTATGTTATTAGTACAACCCACTTATTATATTGATGTACCCATGTAGTGCCCATATTGTTACTATTGTGCCCCATAGAAGCCCACTATTGTTATTATTGTGCCCTTACATTATTATTGTTATTCGGCTCTGATTATATTATGACCCCTTAGACTCCTATATATAGAAAGGAGGTCTTTTCATTTGTATCATCCAAGAATTGTTCATTTATGTAATGTAAAGGAGGTTGCCCCCTCGAAGAGGCTGAATTCTAAAGCGTTGATCTATCTTTTCTATATTTTCTTGAGTTGGTTTCATAACATCTCCACACATCAAAATGCATGAAAGAGTTTCCAATATATCTAAAGAAAAAGTGTGAGTTATTTTACAAGAGAAATAATCGAAGAGATGATGATGATCTATCATAAATGAACCTAAATTCTATTTATATGAGTCTTATTAAGTCGAATTAGCCTATTATCTCCCAAAATACTAAAATATTGGGCAAGAAACATGACTTGGTCACAAGCTGACCAAGTAACTTTTTCAAATTATAAATTAGCCATGTAAATGCTAGTCGATTTGATGATGCCATGCTAAAGCAGGGTGATTGAAAGGCCACGTTGAGACATCTAGGTGCCGAGATGAGAGAGAGGGCTACATAAATCACCAATTAGGGGATGACCCCTAATTATCCTTACATGCCATCATGTGGGGCCCCAAACAAAGTTTAGGGCCCAAATGTTGGTCTCATGGGTCTCATGATGATAGAATAATCTATATAATGCTCCAAATGAGGGCTTTGATGATGGTTCCTACCTTCCCATGTCTCAAGGGTGAGAAAAAACTCCTTTAGGCCTCAGATCAACTACCACTCCATAATGGTATGTCTCCTGGGCACACTGGTCCAAGTGCATCTTATCACTATTAATGCGGGCAATAAAAAAACTATTGAAGGTGTTATGGGTGCTAATGGTGTGAAATGATGCTTTTCACATGATGGGAGTCCCATGGCTCTCAAAACATCCCTTGTGTTATCAATATAATCCTCTGGTGGACTTGGGCCCTAATTAATCTGCCCAGCCCATGATGAAACCACCTGCCAATTACATATAATATTGAATGTTCCTCTCCACCTTCAAGTGCAATAATTCATTAAAGCATCTAAGTTGAACAAGCTTTCTTATCAAGGGCACAATGAGACTTCATATGAGGTTTCATTCCAAATTTAGGGCTTTGATCTCGAAATAGTATTACCTCCCTAGGTAGGAATAGTTAATAAAGGACCCTATTAGGTGTTCCCAACCCCTAAGGGGAAAGACAAGTCAAAGCTACATCCTTCAATTGATAGCAGTCATGTGAATAATGATGAGATGGATGGGGACACAAGGGGTCTCAAGGCCATATGCCATGGGTATAAGGGTGGAAAGGATGAGGAATTCCCACATATGGGCATACAGATGTAGGAGGGAGCAATCATGGATACATGATTTACCCCAGCCTTTGCTTTTCCACCCTTCTTCATTTACATTTTTCTTTTTCTTGATTTTTCTTTGTATTATTGCTTGAGGCTTTGAGAAATGAGAGCATGTTGTGTATGATGTAAGAAATTATTACCCCCTTAAGGTGGGGTGGTTCATCGCCCACTAAGGGTTGGGATGTGTATGGTCTCATTAATGATATGGGGGCATTCATGGGCCCTAGGAAATAAGATGATGGCCATAATGATAAGGGTTATAGCTCATGTTCGACATTTACCCACGTGCTATTTTAATGTCTTGAACATCTTACTCAGTCAAAGCCCTTTCTTCTTCCAAGTGGCCCAATAATCCATGCTCAAAATGCCCAATGAAAAATAATAATAAAATCCTAATTGCACAATTAAAATAATACCTTTTGAGTTGGATTTCCCACCTACAAACATATGCTCTCAACAAATGGGTGAGGGGACATATGATTGACTGATCCAAAATGGATCTTAAACCCTCTAATCCTCTAAGTCTTCAAATATCGAAAAACACTATTGCATGGAAAAACATTAAGAATTGGTGGAACAGAGCTAAGCAGAGGTTCAAATGGCGCTGCACAGGAGACGTCGGATTAGGCTGATCAGCGGTCCAGATCAAATTGGTGATATCGCATCGGCGAAGGTTAGTGGGGCATATCAGCGCTAACCCTGAGAGAGTTGCAACTGTGATCCAGTGATATAACTTGGACCATCGGATCGACGCACAAATCAACGGTGGAGATAACATATATCGCATCGCAGATTTAAAAGGGAAGGACTTACTGTAGGCTAGAGACACAAGCGATATGTGATTGTGACTTATCGCATCGTAATATTGCATCGCAATATAACAAAGGGGTGATGCCAAGAGGACCGCGGGCCATGCGACATGCGATAAAGGCTGGACCAGATAGGGATTATGGATGCGATTTAAATATATTTGAAGTCTGGTTTTTACGGATTTCTTTGTATTTCCCCGTGTATTGATGTTTGGCCACATGCAATGCGATATTGTGATAGAATGGCAGCCCAAAAGGTTTATAAATGCGACTCTATAAAATTTGAGTTCCGATATAAAAGTGTTTTGTCGGGATTTTTCTGTGTATTGGTGTATTTCCGTTATAAAATCGAAATACAAAGGAGACATGGCATATGGCGCTACAGTGATAAAACACAGACTCGAAAGGATTTATGAATGCAACTTTATGTTATTTGGGTTCCGTGTTAAATGGTATTTCGGGCGAGCTTCAAGTGGTAAGTGGTATTGGATGGGCTTCGCCCGATCCCATACATTGATTGACATGTAGCACGTAGCAAGGAGAGAGAAAGTTGCTTTTTCAGGCGGGTGATCTCTGTGCAAGTAAGCCATCCAAAATGCACATCATCCATCATATCAAATGGTTGCAGATCAATGGTGCAGAATGCACGAGCAGGTTGGAGGATCGAGATGGATGTGAATCGTCCGATGAGAATAGATCTACAATGTGGGATACCAAAGGACTAATAACGGACGAGACATAATAGCCATCCGATTCCTCTATTTTAGAGTTTTTCCTGTGTATTTCTCTATGTAAACAAAGAAGCAATTCTTTGTGGTTTTTCACCGCGCTAGCCTTTCCGTTTGAAAACAGGTGGCCACCATACCCTAAGACTTTTACAATGATTGTTTAACGCTTGACAGGGAGTTGAATGGATAGCATCTTGGAGCCAAAAAGCCCGAGAATGTAGCTGAACAGACAGCGTTGAAAGGCTTAAAAGCCATCCAATGGCAGCATAGAGGGGGGCAGTTGAAGACAGTCAAAAAAAGACAGTCAGTCAGTCAGATTAAGGTAGAATGAATAGAGGAACAGGACAGAAGGAGAGTCTGTGCACTCTTTTAGACTCGAGGTTTTCGAGCAAATCCCTCTTTGATGTCACTGTTGGTTGAGACTCTGTTTTGAGCTCACCCTTGTAATAATGTGTTCTTAAAAACTTAATATAGAGGTCGACACTGAAAGCTAGACCAGGAGACGTAGCCAGTAAGTCTGGTGAGCTCCTTGATTATTTGTTGTGTTGATGTGTGTGTCTGTTATGTTTTTTAACTACTCATTGTTTATATTATTCGCAATCTTTTCGATCCGTTGCACTAAGTAATATAGGCATTCCTACACATGAGTCTGTAATACCTTAATATTAATTTAAGATCTCATTTTCAGATCAAGTGGTATCAGAGGATTTGGTTTTGGTTTTGTTAAAGTTAGATAAGTTTGTGCTGGATTTTGAATGCTAACTAGATTAAAGCTCAGACTAGGAGAAGGGGAACTTGTTGAGGCTAATCCAGAGATTGGAAGAGTCTATTCTCAGAGGAGAATGGCAAAAGAAGCTCCATTGGTGATCATAATCTCAGTTTATATAAAGTTTTGTGACAATTCGAGCCACGGTGGAAGAGATGTATCTGGAATTTAAGAAGGGTCGAGGTGAAAACACTTCAACACATAAACCAGACAAAGGAGCAGATGACCTTTTCTAGTTGCCTCTCCAGAAGGCAAAGGAAAAGGAGGAATGCCTCCTCCACCATCTCCTCCATCATCACGTTCATCATCCTCATCATCTTCTAGCTCTTATAGGAAGAAGAAGAAAACCTCCTTAATCAAATTAAATGTGAAGTTTTATTTGCCAATTTATAATGGCGAACTCAATGCAAAAAAGCTAGATAATTGGATAAGACAAATTGATGTCTATTACAGGGTACAAAATGTTGATTCAGAAAGGAAGAAGATTCAGTTGACTAGCCTTCAACTTGGAGGAACTGCACTAGTATGGTGGGAAGGAAAGACACAAGCTGATCTGCAAAATATGGTAAAATCATTTCTACCTGGAATAAATGTGTTTATGCTATCAAAAAGAAATTCTATCCTTTAGCTTACATGCAATAGGAAATGATGAGTTAGCAAACTCTTCATCAGTTGAAGGGTCAGAGTGTACAGAGTTATACTCAGGAATTCAGAAAGAGAGCTTTAACTCTAGGTATATCATTAGACTCACCTGAGACTTTAGTAAAGTATATAGGTTGTCTTCATAGCTATTTAAAGCATACTATTCTCATGTTTAATCCCACTAGCTTAGATGATGTATCAGTTCAAGCCACACATCTAGAAGCTAGAGGTAAGAATGTAAACCCAGAGGTTGGGGGATCATCTAAATATTATGTAACCAAGAGCAAGGAAAAGAAGAAACTAAAATGGAAGGAGAGGAAAGAAAACACTGTAAAGAAGGATAAACCTTCATGCACTTAATGCAAGAAAGAAGGACACGATGAGGCACACTACTGGTTTTTGCATCCAGAACGGAGACCTAAGAAGTTCGGTGGAAAGAAGAAAAAGAATGATGCTGCTATTCAACAGGACTTGGGATAAAATTCAGGAGATGAAACAATAGTTACAGCCACAGGTATTAAAGGTAAATATTATGAAACATCCACAAGTAATTCTGCACAATCTGTTGATAATGAAAATAATGAGAGGGAAAGAAATGAGATTTTTCATATTAGAGTAATTTCCAAGCACAATAAGGTTGATACTTTGTTTGATAGTGGATCACAAGTAAATTTGATTTCTGAAACAATTGTAAAGAAGTTGGGATTAAAAACAAAACCTCATGAGAAGCCATATCCATTAGGTTTGGTGTGTGATAAAAAAAGCTACAAGTAATGAGACAATGTAAACTTAGATTTGCTATTGGATCAACATTTGTAGATGAGGTTGAGTTAGATATAGTTCCATTGGATATATGTGGTATTTTTTTGGGAAGTCCATACTTGTATGATAGGAAAGCTATTTTATATAGAGCTGAAAATAAGTATCAACTCACTAAAGATAGAATGGAATATATTATAAGAGCTCATAAACTCAAGGGTAACTATTCTCTCATAAACTCAGGACAGATGAAAATAATTGTGAGTTCAAGTAAGCAATTTTTACTAATGGTTGTAAAGGCAAAGGATCCTAAAAAATCCAATGCATTTGAAGCTGTGATTCTAAATAGAAAGTTGATTTAGTTAAAGTTGTTTCAGAGTATGATGTTCTATTTCAAGAACCAAAAGGTTTGCCACCCAAGAGAGAAACAGTACATGATATTTATTTGCAGCAAGATGCTCCATTACCTAACATTGGAATGTACAGGTTGTTAGCTTTAGAGAATGCAGAGATAAAGAAGTAGGTACAGGAGTTTCTCGATAAAGGGTTTATACGACCAAGCACATCACCATGTGGATCTCCAATCGTGCTGATGAGAAAGAAAGATGGTTCATGGAGAATGTGCATTGATTATAGAGCACTAAATAAAATAACAATCAAGAATCGTTATCCTCTTCCTCGTATTGATGATCTATTAGATCAATTAAAAGAAGTAGTTTACTTTTCTAAGTTAGTCTTGCGAAGTGGTTATCATCAGGTCAGAGTTGCAGAACAGGATGCATGGAAGACTACTTTCAAGACAAGGCAAGGGCTTTATGAATGGTTGGCTATGCCTTTTGGCTTAACTAATGCTCCTGCTACATTTATGAGAGTTATGAATGATGTACTCAGACCATTTATTGATGACTTTGTAATTGTTTATTTAGATGATATTCTTGTTTTTAGTAAGACATGGGAAGACCATGTAAAGCATGTGAAGCAGAATTTAGATGTTTTAAAAAGAGAAAATCTCTATTTAAAACTGTCAAAATGTGAATTTGACAGAACATCTTTAAATTATTTGGGTTATATTGTAGGGGGTGGTGAATTGAAAATAGATCCCTCTAAGGTTGAAGTCATTGTGAATTGGCCTAAGCCCAAATCTGCTACAAAGGTTAGGAGTTTCCTAGGGGCAGCACAATACTGGAGAAAGTTTATTGCTAACTTTTCTTTGATTGTAGCTCCATTACATGCTTTAACAGGATTGAAACAAGTTTTTAAGTGGGAAGGAAAATAGCAGAAAGCCTTTGACACCTTAAAAGAGAAAATCAATACAACACCAATACTAGTACTGCTAGATCTTCAACATCCATTTGAGATTGAGACAGATGCTAATGACTATGCCATGGGAGAAATGTTTATGCAACATGGAAAACCCATATGCTATCATTATGAGAAATTTACTTATGTAGTAGTTAATTATCCCACATATGATAAAGAATTGTATGCATTAGTACAAAGTGTGAAAAAGTGGAAACATTACCTAATGGGTCAAGAAACAATCATACATATAGATCATCAACCACTTCAATATTTTCACTCACAAACTAAATTGCAGCAATCAAGACATTATAGGTGGATTGGTTTTCTACAACAATTTCATCTTGTCATTAGATATAAGAAAGGAATACACAATAAGGTTGCAGACATGTTATCAAGACCAATCATAAATGCATCTACTATACTTAAGCATAACTCAGTAATGCATGAAAGTTACATTGAACAATATGCTCAAGATGTAGATTTTAAAGATGTATATGCAACTTTAAGTCATGGAAAGCAAGTAGAAGAATTGGATTGTTATGTAAAGAACCAACTCTTATATCATTTGGGAAAGTTATGCATTCCACAAACTGAAAGAGTTAACATAATTCGAGAAGCACATACTTCTTTTGTATCAGGTCATTTTGGTGTAAGTAAAACAGTTGCACAATTGCAAAGGTTTTGTTATTGGCCGAGAATGCATGAGACAGTTTCTAGATATATCAAAAGATGAACAATGTGTGCTACAAGCAATTCAAATAATAGAAAATTAGGCTTTTACACTCCACTTCCAATTCCTTCTCGTCCTTGGGAAAGTGTTTCCATGGATTTTATTGGGGGATTGCCAAATTGTAGGAAAGGTCATGATTATTTGTATGTTGTTGTGGATATGTTCAGTAAAATGTGTATTTTGATACCATGTAACAAGCAGGTTACAGCTGAACAAACAACAAAGTTGTTATTTCAGAATGTATGGGCTCATTTTGGGTTAACCACTTTTATTATATCTGATTGAGATTCTTTATTTGTTGGGAAGATTTGGTCAAGTCTATGGGAGTTAATGGACACCAGGTTGAAGAATAGCACATCATTTAATCCACAAATAGATGGTCAGACAGAGGTGGTCAATAGGAAAGTGATCCAGTTTCTCAGAGGCTATTGCAGCAAGCGTCCCAAGCTTTGGTATGAGCATTTGTGCTATGTGCAGCATGCTTACAACCGTGCCAAGCACTCTTCTACTTAGAGATCTCCTTTTGAGACTTGTTTTGGTTTTATACCAAAGTATCCCTTGGATTTTGTCTTTGGTAAAGACATAGCAGTTGGTGGACATAGTGATGTGGACAAAGCAACCAAGTTCATTGAACAAATCTAAGAATTTCACCAGGCAGTGTAGGAACAACTGGAAAGAAGTCAAGCCAAGTACAAGGCAAGACATGACAAGCATTGAGTTGAGCATAATTTTCAAGTTGGTGATGAAGTCTGGATGTAAATCAAGAAAGACAAAATGCAAGGTGAAGGTAAGAAGCTGAAACCGATAAGGTATGGACTTTTCAAAATACTTGATAAAATTAGTGAAAATGATTTCGCCTTGATTTGCCAGCTTAGATGCAGATCTATTCAGTCGTTAATGCATAAAACTTGAGATTGTATGAGCCTTCATTGATTGAAGATCCTGAAGAGCAAATTCAATTGCCTTCTATTGAGGATCTGTTTCTTGAGTATCTCAATGAGTTATAGGAAGACACAGTTCTGGACAGGAAGGTGAGAACTACACGTCGAGGGGATGTTGAGTACCTGAGAGTAAGGCTCAAAGGTTCAAATCCAAGCAAGGCACGATGGATAGAAATTGGACAAGTAAGGGAGTTGTATCCTCACTTGATCGATGCCTAAAAACAAACTTTTGGTGGTCCAAAATCTTTCCAGTGGGAAGGTGTGATCCAAAATGGATCTTAAACCTTCTAAACCTCTAAGTCTTCAAATTTCAAAAAACACTATCGCATGGAAAAACACTAAGAAATGGAGGAACAGAGCTAAGTGGAGGTTCAAATGGTTTTGCGCAGGAGTCATCAGATTGGGCTGATCAACGGTCCAGATCAAATCGGCGATATCGTATCGACGGAGGTCAACGGTTCATATCGGCGCTAACCCTGAGTGAGTTGCGACTACGATCCAGTGATATAATGTGGACCGTCGGATTGGCGCGTAGATCAACGACGGAGGCCACGTATGTTGCATCATAGATTTAAAAGAGAAGGACTTACCACAGGCCAAAGACACAAGTGATATGCGATTGTAACTTATCGCATCGCAATATCACATCACAATATAACAAAGGGGTGATGCCAAGGGGACCACGGGCCTTGCGACATGCGATAAAGGTCGGACCTGATAGGGATTATGGATGTGATTTAAATATATTTGAAGTCCGGTTTTTGCGGATTTCTTTGTATTTCCCAGTGTATTGATGTTTGGCCACATGCAATGTGATATTGTGATATTGCAATAGAATGGAAGACCTGAAAGGTTTATAAATGTGACTCTATAAAATTTTAGTTCCGATATAAAAGTGTTTTGTCGGGCTTTTTCTGTGTATTGGTCTATTTCTGTTATAAAACTGAAATACAAATGAGACATGGCATATGGCACTACAACGATAAAACATAGACTTGAAAGGATTTATGAATGCAACTTTATGTTATTTGGGTTTCGTGGTAAATGGTATTTCGTGTTGAAAAGTGTGCAACAAGAAATTCTTGTTGACAATGCAACAAGATGATGGAGCTTAGTCGAAAGGAGTCGCCTTCACTAAGTGGGCCTGCAGGCTATTTTTGGCGCAAGTCTATTTTTAGACTATGTCTATTTTTAGACATATGGATCATGTCTATGGATTGCAGGTTGTTGCTTATGGATATTGATCAAGTTGGAAAAATAGATGGACTTCTATTTTTGATGAAAGTGTGAGTGATCACAGTGTGAGTGATCAAGTCTATTTTTAGACTGGCGGTCAAAAATAGAAAAGTCAAATATTATTATCTCACAATAATATTTGGACTATAAACTTTGTCTTATTCTCTTGGAGCACTTCAGTTCGAGCTACGGATGTGGCACATGCAATTGCATGAAGGAAATACGTGGTTCTTATGGGTTAGTTGAATATTTGCATGCAGAACTTCATTTAGAACTCAAGTGAGTTGAGTTTAGTGGACTGGAGGTGCAGTTGATGGAGTTGTGTTCAGTTTAGCTTTGTTAAACTGGTTGTATTTAGTCTAACTGGCAAATAGACTAGAGATGAGTTGGGTGAATTAGTTATTAATTAATCCACAAGTTATTAACTCATAATACAACTAATGAATACATCAGTTAACTCAGTTGCATGTCAGTGCATGTTCAGCTCAGCAGGGATAGGTGTTCGAGAATCAGATTGCTATCAGTTGTGACTATAGTTGTGCACCAGATCTTGCACAAATCAGGGGATTGAGTATGCCAATGAGTTTGCACGTATTGTAGCTTGTAAATACGTGATTTAGCCAAGGAAAGACGTGGCTGCCTTGGAATTATCATCATTCTTGTGCAGGTATTGAGCAGCGGAGGCAGGCAAGCAGCGGAAGAGATTTGAGCCAGTGATTGATTCAGATCTGAGCTGTATTGTGTGTAACAGGTGGAGCTGGTACTGGATTTCTTGTAATAAGCATTGTACTTTGTAATGTTACATGAATCAATCATTAATATACAGATAGTTGGGGTTTTTAG
>APFE030186025.1:0-11426 GCA_000404065.3 Pinus taeda
TACTACCATAGCAATAATAATGTGATTAATGCAAAATTTTATTATAATTTATTTTCATTAATGTTAACAAATTAATATGTTTTTAAAAAATATCCATTAACATCATTAATCATTTAAAATATTAAATCAATATAATAACTATAATTAATAAATATTTCTACCACACCATTAATATTTTGATTGATGCAAAATTTTATAACAATTTATTTTCATTAATGTTAATAAATTAATATGTTTTTAAAAAACATCCATTAACATCATTAATCGTTTAACATATTAAATCAATATAATTAAATCATATCCGCATGTTGATAAGTAAAAGATCCCATATAAAAGTTTTTGCGGCATATAAGTTTACACATTCACGTGGTTGACCGTGTTAGTAGAGATTATAATATTGAAGCAAAGAGGAGTTTTTTTAATTGTTAATGAAAATTAGCATAACACATATTTAAAAATAAACATATTTTGACATTTTAAAATAGAATATTTCAAGCAAATGAACATGAATCAATCACTATATTATTCTGTAAGAAAATATTAACTCAATGAAACATTTTCATGAATAAATTGATGTATTAATGTTAAGTCTCCTTGTTTGTTTGGGAAAATCCCATAGGTTGAGTTAAGGAAATATGGAAAATATGATCTAACCAATAGGAGAACCTTTAGGGAACCTATTAGATCCATGCATATGCCTGTATCTAAACTACTCAACTTGTTATAAGTCTTCTTATGTGTTAGCACTTGTCCAGTCTAGTAGAGAAGGGAAAAGGGAAAAATATTAAGCGAGCAAATCAATATCAAAGGTCCTAAAAAAACTTCTTTTAAGGGGAAACATATTCTTCTCTCAATAAGTCAGGATCCCTCATCTGGTCATTGAAAAAATAAGTGCCAATGCACAATCTATTAAGCTTCTAGTGTAGGGAGGTGGAGCTAGTGACTTCACCATGGTATTATCCAGGCTTGCTGGTAGCGAAGAAACTTTTGTGCTCTTGAAGTGAATTCATCAGGGTACTATCTAGGCCTACTGGCAGCAGAGCAACATAAAACATGAAAAATCATCTTATGAAAATCATAATTTGTCGTGCACATTACCCTTCCTTATATTGAAAAAATTGTGATATGGTGTATGTTTTATCTATCTTCCAACCAAGCTAAGAAAATTGAGATGCTATGTGTAAAATTGGGTCGAAGAGGGGAGGTTTGTGGTTTAGAGTTTAGAATTTAGGGTTTGTGGTTTAGGGTTTAGAATTTAGGGTTGAGGATTTAGGGTTTGTGGTTTAGGGTTTAGGGTTAAGCATTTGCAGTTTAAGCTTTAGGGACTATGCTTTAGGGTTTAGGGTTTATAACACTTTATAAAATGCTTAGGGCTTATGGTCTTCCCTTATTATAGATATTGGTAAAATTCTTAGTGTTTATGGCTTAGGGATCAAGGTTTGGGGTTTAGGGTTTAGGATTTAGGGTTTATAGCATTTTAGTAAATTCTTTTAATAAGAACTTAAATAAAAGTTACAAATAGTTTTTAAAATGTTATAAAATTCTTAGGGTTTAGAGTTTAAGGTTTAGGTTTTATAACAATTTAGTAAATGTTTTTAATATACATTTAAATAAAAGTTACAAAACACTCTTTAAAATGTTATAAATTAATAAGGGTTTAGGTTTTAGGGTTTAGGTTTAACGGATTAAGGTTTAAAATTTATAACACTTCAGTAAATTCTATTAATAAACATGTAAAAAAAATTACATAGGGTTTAGGTTTTAGGGTATAAGGTATAGGGTTTAGGGTTTAGGGTTTAGGATTTAGGGTTTAAGGTTTAGGATGGGACCCAGCCCACAATCCAACATATAACTTGACACAAGTTTGTCCATCGCTATTGATGAATTCGGATTTGGTTGATGATTTGGCTTTTGATTAATGTTATGATCAATGGATATTTATGTTGGTGGTTGCAATAATTTAATAAGGATCATAAATATGAAACTGACCTATCCTCCTGCCTCAGTCCTCATTTCCTACATGATGATTATGCAAAACCCTTTTCCATTTTGGTCATTTTCAACATTTCTTTCTGCTATGAGAGCTCTGCAAGGGTTTCTTTGGAGATGCTCTGTTTTGGTTTTGTTTACAAATGAGTGTGGTCCGTGAGCTTGCATGTGTTGTTGGCAGCTGCATTCCTTGCTGTATGGTCCTGTTATGCATTCTGGAGGTTAGTTTGCTCGTTTTCCTCTGCACAATGAGTTATTTCATCTGCTCGTACCTGGAATCAATTTCTGGTTTGGTTTGTCGGACTTTCAACCGTTCCCTTCTGTTGTTGGTTATTTTTGTTACTGCTTTGCGGCTAAAATCATTTTACTATTGTTCCCATGTGCATAGGTTACAGGCACAATGGTTCACTTGGCTATGTCTTTCAGGTATTTTTGTCTTTCCTTGATTTATCTCTGCCTTCTCCTAGCTTAAAAACTAACGGTGTCTCCTCCTTTTGTCTCAGGTCATTTCCTGTGTTCTGTGGCTCTATAGGATGAGGTTTCTTGTTCAATCGCACTCCCAGGTGAGATTATGTTCTTCCCTTACTTGTATTGTGTCTCTGCTCATTCATTGTTATGCGTGTTGTGCTTGACACTCGCTTGTTCTGCTTTCACAAGTCAAGAATTTGACCTTGGGCGTGGATGGTTTCAATGCCTCGGTTTGTAAGCCCTTTGACGCCTTTCTGGTAGGCTATGTCAGCACAGTTTCATTGAATTGTATTTAGGGTTTCTAGTTTTCTAGTGGCCACGCCTCGACATTCATTTGCCATATCTTGTTTGAGTCATTACACAACCTGGGCACATCTCTGTTTACAATTCTGGTTTGTAATTTGTGTGGGTTGAACTTATTGGTTAGGCTCGAGGGTTTCACGATGACAAACCCTTGACTAGGGTCTGCCCTGTCTCGCAGTCACTGTTTATTCTATTTGTTTTGACAATGTAATGCTGGACTCTTATATAATAACAATTATATGTTTTCTTTATCTCTATTCCATTTGGAAAAGAAAAAGAAATGGTATATAGCAGGTTGTAATGAATTACCTATGTTTGGGTTGTCCAATCGATACTCGGATTCGTTTTTCTTCATTCAATTGTTTCATTGTGTGGACATTCTCCTGGCCGTGACATTGTTTACTTGTTCGTCTATTCTGGTCTTGCGAACATGCATGCAATTGATAGTGCTTTTTTTCTTAAGGGAGGAAAAACATAAATTTGTAGGCCTGCACTTTGTTATTTCTAAATCCGTTAAACAATAGAGAAAATATAGCTGCACAGTATGTAGACAATAGTATAGATGGATGAAAGATAAATGTGTGCTGTGTCTCTTTTTATTATTTGTATCCGAAAATGCTGAAGCTTTTCAATGATTTTCATTCTTAAAGTTATAAGCTTTGTCTATAGTTAATGGAACTGTGTTGTTACTTTTAGTTGTAGACCTTATAGTTACATAACTATTAAGTATTTGGTTCTGCCTATATGGCAAGATTCTACGTTAGACACATTTGTATTTTTCCTTTTAGAATGACAAGACAATTATTAATTTGTTGTTAATTAAAGACAACAAATAAATGACCCTAACCGACCAAACTACCCTTGATTAATACTGAAATTTAAAAATAAGACAAAATCCTACACCCTACTTTGACAAACTGAACATGAAGAAAACCAATATGCTAATTCGACATTCCACCCTAGCAGAGACCAACACCTGGTCATGGTGCCTTAGCTGGATGCTCCCGCATCAGGCTCCCGGGACAAAAAGAAATCATGACTCTGGTCCATGAGCTTCTCGACTAAAGAACCTGTCTACTCAATTTTTCTGGCATCAAGCCACGAACTGTCCTCAATAGGACAGGTCTTCCACTTGACCAGGTATTGTTGATACTTCTTCTGCTGAGTTCGTTTGGCCACCTGAGTGTCAAGGATGCTCTCGATCTCGGGAGGCTGAAAGTAGGGCATCTATCTCAGCCAATTAAGTTTGTGAAAAAATAAGCATAATAGTTGAATTGGGCTTGACACACCAAAATTAAGGCCCCAAGTGATCTACAAAATATATGCCTTTATCATATTATCTAATGGGAGAATTATGAGTACTCATCAATATCGTTTTATAAAATCTGAGAAATATACCATTAAGTTTGTGAAAGAATAAGCATAATAGCTGAAATGTGCTTGACACACCAACATTAAGGCCGCAAGTGATGTACAAAATCTATGCCATTATGATATTATCTAATGGGAGAATTATCAGTATTCATCAATATCATTGCCATAGAGTAACTCCCATAAAATGCTCTTTCGATCAATGTCAATAGTCAAAATATCTTCTACATAATACTCAACATTTTTTATATTCCCTTGTAATGGAATTTAATTTGAAGGAGCTACACTTGATTCACCTCTACCTTGACTGCGTTATGCCACTTTAAGTATATATAGGTTATAGTTAATGTGCTAAGTATTAAAGTTGATGTGTGTTGTGACTTTTTAGGAGTCACAATGTCTTTATCGTGACATTGTACTAGGGGAATAATTTCTAGAATTCATTGTGTTAAAGATAATCGTGCACCATGGTTTACCTAATTTTAGGGTTTGTATGCTAAGGATTAAAATGTAATCATTGCCATTTTCTGTTAATGGTAATAGCTGTTAGAGGTGGCATTGTGGAATATTTGGTTGACCTTATTTAGAGATTGTATGTTAAGGATTATAAAGTAATCAATATCATTTTCTCTTAATGCTGATAGTGGTTAGAGGTGGAATTGCGGAAGAGTTTGTAATTCTCTAAGATTACTCGTGGTGATTGTAAAATAGGGGTTATATGCGTTATGGGACATCTTAGTTTCTTTGCCATTCATAATGCCTTTTGGTTAAGGGACACATATTGTATTAAAAAATTAGTGGATGTTAATATATAGCGCAATAAATATGAATATCTAATACTAACTTTATTATAATTAGAGAATTCAAAAATATATATATATATATTAATATATTTATTTTAAAATGAAAATATTATTGGGAAGCTCAGTGGATGCTTCCATATTATTTCCCTCATTGTTGTAATCATACAACTAATGGACCTTACAAAAATAAGCCCTCAAAGATTTAGTAACTAGGGCTAAGGTTTTGCAACACTCTCAAAAATATTGAAAAAATTAAGTTATCCATAAATTTCAGATAAATAATTTATTTGTATAATGTATAATGTATCATTCGTTAACTTTGTGCATTTTCATGCAAGCAATTCACATTTTTTTTTTAATTTCATCAATAACTTTCTAAGGTTTCGTTAATAATTTTTGTAAGATTTTTTTGTTTTTAAATTTAACTGTTTTTTTATGATATTGGAGAATGGAGTTAGGGATCTGCTCTCTAAATTTAGCTGTTAACTTTTTGTTTTAATAATTTAATAAATTTAAGTAATACTTTTCAAATTCAACAATTGGAGTTTGCTTAAATGTGACAGAAATATTCAAGAATGCAAATTATTTTCTTGTTTCTAAATATAGTCATTATCGTTTTGCTTTTCTGAACTTTCAAGACTATAATTAATATTTTCTAAATTTAACCATTAAAACTAATAGCTACTATGTTTTTACTTTTAACTTTCACAAATGTGATACAATTGCAGAATAAAAAATTAATTTTTAAACTAAAATAACCGCAACTATATTGAGAAAATTTTTACGGTTAGTATCTCATACAAGAATTTACAAAATATTCCAAAGCAAACTCATGAAGCAAACACATTATGTGAACATTACATGAGCTAGCCATAAATAATAAAAAGCGATTTGAAACATTATTTAGTATTTATTGCTTATCCTCCTTTCAAAACCGTGCGCACTGGTTCTCAATATTAGAAAAAACCAACGCGGTTTTTAAATTTGAAATATACCCCATCTTCTAAACAGACGAATTTATGGAGAGTAGTGGGTACCTGTAATTTGTTACGATCTCTGACAATAAAGCGGCATATTCCACTCGAACAATGGCTGCTGCGTTGTCAAGTTCGTTATATTCTCTGACAAAAGCAATCTTTGTCAGCGTATTATACTCCGGTATTTACGGGCGCGTGTTAGAACATAACCATGAAGCGGCATATTCCACTCGAACAATGGCTGCTGCGTTTCTTTTATGTCAAGTTTCTTAAATTCTCTGACAAAAGCACCATTTATCAGCGTATTACACTCCGGTATTTACGGGCGCGTGTTCTAACCTAACCATGATGGTGAAATTTGTCATATTTTCACAACACTCGGCAACGTATAACGCTCGGCGTCAATAAAACGTTCAAAAGGGCATGGGAATATACTCGTCAGCCCGGCGAATATACTCGTCGAAGGAAGTAACCAAATTATTATCATTTTTCAGTATTTTTCTGCTCATCTATCTACATTTAGATTGGCAAGCCTGTGTGTTTAGATGTGTTGTTGGTTTCAGTCTTCTATATTCAGATTGGCAAGTCTGTGTGCTTAGATGTGTGGTTTGTTTCAGTGTGAGTCAGTGAGTAAGTCTGTTGTTTGAGTATGTCGATTTGTGTGTGACCGTCAAGCCGTGTTTATGTGTGTGATTGTATGCATGCCATGTTTATGTGTGTGATTGTATGCATGGATTGTATTGAATTCTGTTTATATGGTATGATGTTAACCTTTGTCATGTCATCGAATTTAATTGAAAATTTTAGAGCTTTAACAACGTGTTCGTTATAGATTTAATTACGTATTCATTTATTGCTAACCTGTTCATGTCATTTTATGTTGCAGGAGGATGGCAATGTTGACCTTAATAATGAATTCACGAGAATTCAATATAATGCAAACCCTTCAACATCTTTTTCCAGACGAATTCGAGGTACAAGTATGTAATACCTCCCACTCCCATTCTCATTCAATAAATATTTTATGAATAATAATTTACGGAAACATTTTTAATAATTCAACTACTTTGTAATTTAATTTAATATATCATATTTCCCCTAAACGCTTCACACCAGTATGTTTAATTAGTTTTTAAGTTTATGGTATGTTCAATTAAACTGTGATCCGCTCCTTTAACCGATACGCCTGCAATCTTTATACACAAGAACTTCAAAAAAAGCGTGTCAGGCGTTTTTGTTATAGACGTTGTGGTAGAGTGTGATCCGCTTAACGTTTAACGGATTACATCTTTTTTTTTATATAAAGGAGCCGTGGCCTGGAATCTTTATGTCGTTTTGAAATAGATAATGATTGTGCTGTGCATATATATGGGTAAGTTCAAGCGAATAGATCGAACTTTTTTTTTTGACATATTCCTCTTTTATCTGTCATCTGTATTTGCTCTTCTGAAACTCCAGAGAAAACACTTCCTCTTCTATCTATCACCTGTGTTCAATCGTGTGGTCTATACTCACATACTCACCTTCCTCTTTCTGTTTCTCTTCCTTTTAACATCACAGCCTTTAGTTGATTGGGAAAAGCTGATGGGTACTTGTAGTACCACCTCCATCTTCTTAAACTAACAATTAACTCCCTCTGCAATGCCTCCTTCCTCGTTCTTTTTATCAACGGCGGAAGTTGAGCCCTTGAGGAAACTGAGATCTCGTTTTAGTCGTATATATGTGCACACGCTAGTCACGGAGATCGACCGGCGCACGACCAGGAAATCAAAGTTTGCTTACGATATTGATACTACTGTTTCCAGAAGCAATATTTCTGAGATACAGTTCTTCGAGGGTTGATCTGTACACGAGAACGAAAGATCTTCGAATTTCGAGCAGCTGTGGCGATTCCTATGAGATACAGGCGTACCATATGATACGCAAAGCACAGTGTCTTGATTCAGGGTTAACTGTTCATATAACGCTTCGTTGAGCACAAGTTAGGGTTCCGGCCAATTTCCACTCAAAAATTGAGCCCAGATCACCACATCAGGGTTGGTACTTTGACTGCAAAATTCGTCATCAACAACGGCCGCCGTGTGGCACTCAAATAAAACATGATTTGCTCAATTGCGTGTGCCTGTGGAATTTCAGCCACCCAATTCGGGTACATACGCGGACGATTTCGATCTTGCAGCTCAGTGTGCCCTTTGGGAATTAAAAAAATCTCTATATCAGGAAAAGGTGCGTTCTCTGGTTATTTTCTGTACTGATTTAAATAATTATTTACCTCGCAGTTAGTCATATTTATGTGTCATGTATTGATTTCTTTTCCGCCATAGTAAACCATGATGGTTTATGTTTAATGGCAGAGATGACTTCGAATTCGTCGAACTCACCGTGCGCTGCATTCAAACTCAGAGTGTGTATTTGTGCCGTATTTTCCTCCGGAAAAACTTCAAATATTTGCCAATATTCACAAGATCTTCGGAGCAAGCAACGTGGCTAAATTAATCAACGATTTGGAGCCCCATCAACGGGAGGACGGGGTGAATTCTCTGGCATATGAAGCCGAAGCTCGCTTGAAAGATCCCGCCCCGTTTATCGGTGCGTTGGAGCGATCTCCACGCCGCAGAGATAGGTTCAACAGCTACAGAAGGAACTGGCGGCTGCTCACGCGGATCTCCTTCAGTACACCTCTGCAGCGAAGCGTGTTCTTAATCCACATAGTCCAGCCTCGACGATGCCAGCTTATTCCATACTGACGTGATTCATGCGGCAGCTGGGGAACAACAACGGAAAAAATTAATGGAATTCCCTAATTCTAGAGAAGAGTTACAGCTGAATAAAGATCAACTTCTAGAATTGGCCTTGGGAATCATGCCTATGCATTGTATTCTTCAGCCAGGCCTCCCAGAGACTGCCGTAGCGGAAACAGGCCAAAGAATTTTTTTGTACAGCCATGACAGGTATTTATTTTATATTCATATTTATGATTTATTCTTTGGTTTTGACCAAGAAGATCAGAGAGAAGGGATGCATGGATGATATTTGATACCGCCATAACAGTTATTTATTTTATATTCACATTTATGATTTATGCTTTCTAAATTTTTATGTTTTGTTAGTCTTCCTTTCATTTCATGAATCTCTTTTTGCTCTCTTCGATCTCATTAATTTCCTTTTGCTCTTATTAATTTCCTTTTGCTCTCTTTGTGGTCAGCTTGCAATCCCATTAATTTCTCTTAATTTTAATTTATTTTTTTCTTTATGCTTTGTTCTTGGTCCCAAAGACTTTCAATTTTCTTCGTATGTTTGGTTTGATGGCAATGTTATTCAAACCTCCGAAACATCGTTAGTTCTTTGTTATAAAACTTCACAATATCTAACTTTTTCCATCGCCTTGCTCTCATAATGTGTAAACTTTTCGATCTTTTTGCTTTGTTATGTTTGAAAACAGCTTTAGTTCTTTGTCATAAAGCCTCATCACATTTAATAGTTTTTCTAAGTCATTTTATAAAACATGAACTAATGTCCAAATGTCAATCTGTCAAAGTCTGTGAAGCTTCAAATCCATATCATTCCCTATTTCACACTAAGTTGTTTTTGAACTCTTTCAACATTGCATTTTCTTCTGAATTGATGAATCCTACTACCACTTTTAGAAGCTTTTGGACTCTTCCACATATCTTGACTATTCTCTTTTTACTGCACTTATCAATAGGGTAGAATTATCCTTTTAATGCACTTACTTATTTATCTGTCAACCTCAATTTACTTATTTTAAATTATTTGCTTACATTTAAGTATTTCAAATTTTTATATAAACAATTTTGTTAATTTTTTTTTAATATTTGATTTTCTTATTTTAAATATTTAATTTATTCAATAAATATTTATATTAAGTTATTAAATATATAACAAATAAAACTAATGTAATATACTTAAAGTTATTGTTCTATATCCTATGGTATTTGATTTATATCATTTATATTTATATGGTTATTAGTGAATGGGTTTTTCAGTTAATTATTGTACTTGAATTGTTTAGTTATATTTATGCTTGTATAATTATTTATTGATTTGAAATTATATAGGAATATTTTTGTAATTGAATGTTTTGATTTATAATTTATTATTTATAATGTGAAAAGATATCTTTGTACTATTTATTATATGTAATTATTTATTTTTTGGAAAATCGATGATATAAAAGAATTTATTCATGAGTAGATTTTTAGTTTTATTTTCTAAGATATGTGAAATGGATGTGTCTGTTTATTTAAATGTGAAAAAAGGCTTAATTTTTTTTAAAGGTACCCATAAATTGTATTTTTTTATAATATGATATATTTGTTAGATGACATGACATTGATATTTATGTATAGACATTGTTTTCTATTTAAAATGATATGTATATGTTGGTGTATTTTATGTGTTTTTTTAAATGAAAGTAATTTTTGTTTATTTATGCGGTATGATGGTTGTTGTTTTGCTAATTAGATAATATGATTGCATTGAAAGATAATACGATGTTGACAATTTTATGCATGTTTAATGTGTATATATTTTAGTATTATTTGTTTTAATGTTTGTTAGATGATATAATGATTGTGTTTCTTAGATAATATGCCTATAATTGATTTCTTATTGATAAGTTGTTTTCTTTCTGCTACATGATGTGGATTGTATTTGTTAAATGATATGATTATTATAATGATGATTATGCTTTTGTTTGTTAAATGACATGCTTTAGCTTGTTTGTTGATACGATGGTGATATTGAGAGTGAGAGAGATAATGAGAGTGGGGCAGGGGAGAGAGTGAGAGAGCAAGGGGGGGGGAGAGTGGAAGAGGGGGCGGAGAAAGAGAGAGGGGGTAGAGAGGGTGAGGGAAAGGCACGGGGAGAGAGTGTGAGAGAGAGATATAGAGGGGCAGAGGGAGTGAGAGGGGGAGAGAGGGAGAGGGAGAGCGAGATAGAGGGGATAAAAGGGGAAGGCAAGAGACAAAGATAGAGAGGGATTAAAGGGGATGGCAGGAGACAAAGATAGAGACGGAGGGGAGGAGGGAGGGACTGGGAAGAGAGAGGTGAGGGAGGGGGGAGAGAGAGTTGCAGGAGAGAGGAGGATGGGGAGAGGGAGAGTGGGAGATATGGAGGGAGAGGGGTAGAGAGAAATAGATGTGAGGGGAGATGGGGAGAAGGAGCGGGAGAGGAACGAGAGAGGGAGAGAGGGGAAGAGGGGGAAGGAAAGGAGGATAGGGCAAGAGAAGGAAGGGGGGAGAGAGAGGGAGAGAGAGGTGTGGGAGAGAGAAGGATAGGGAGAGGAAGTAGGGGGGCGAGAGAGAGAGAGAGGTGTGGGACAGAGGAGGATAGGGAGAGGGACACACACACACACAGAGGTTTGGGAGAGAGGAGGATAGGGAGATGGAATGGGGCAGAGAGAGAGATATATGTGGGGGAGAGAGAGATATATATATGTGGGGGAGAGAGAGATATATATATGTGGGGGAGAGAGTAGGATAGGGAGAGGGAG
>APFE030186031.1:0-14002 GCA_000404065.3 Pinus taeda
TTATTTTAACCAAGCTAAAATGTTTAACATACATTAAATTATAACATCCATTTTTACTCTTGATCCAGCCCTGAGAGGGATCAAATATTTTTTCACTCTATGATAGTTTGCATATCACGATATTTGATACCCCTCGGGGGTTGGTAGATCCATAGTAAAGATGGATCTATGCTAGTTTAATTCCCCCATTTAAATAGGCTACATTCCAGGTGAATACCATGGGTCAATACCATGTGCCATTTTGGTGAATACCATGGGTCAATACCATGTGCCATTTTATTTTTATTAATACTAATATTAGGGTTAATAATGTTTTTTTGCATGGTATTAATAACAATCTAGTCCATGGTATTTGTCCCATATTATTTTGCCCATAGGTTTTACCTAAATATAACGCATTTTTGAGTGTTCGTAAATATAAGGTGACTTGTGGAGTAAATATAAAAAAATGTTTATTTGTTTACTATACCTCTCATTTATTTGTATTTGTATTAATTTACCATACCTCTTTTACAAATATGGTATTTGGCCCATAGGATTAACTTAAATAAAACCTCTTTCTTGAGCCTACATAAATAGAACGAGGGTTATGGACTAAATATAAAAAGAGGTTTTATTTATTTATCATCTAGTTTATTTATATTTTTATTTATTTACCATACCTTTTGAGTAAGTATAAAAAGGCGTTTTATTTATTTACCATACCTCCACTTTAGTTATATTTTTATTTGTTTACACCCTTGCATGTATATAAGGTGACTTATGGAGTAAATATCAAAAATGCTTTATTTATTTACCATACCTCTCATTTATTTATATTTTTATTAATTTACCATACCTCGTTTATAAATATGGTATGTGGCCCATAGGATTCACTTAATAAAACCTATTCTTAAAAATTAGGGCTAATGGAAGGTTGTAACTCCTAATTTCAAGGGCTAATTTTACCTTTTTTACCCTCTCCCTTAAAATGAGGTGGGCTATTTGAGGTGATTTGTAAAATTGTACTATGATACAAAATATTCACCCACTAAAAATTTAAAACCCCTTAATTTCGCCAAAGGGCGAACATTCGCCCCTAAAATCACCCCTATGTTGTACCTTCCATTGTCCCCTAGCTTGATGTACATATGGAGATATTTCTCCTCCAATTCACTAAAACGTCTCTACACCATGTCATGTGGAACAATGCAACTGAGTCCTAGTACCACACGCTCCCCATCACTATGTTGGACATGCATGCGGTAAGGATAAAGTCAAGGTCAAACTATGCATCCAAGGCTTCACCCACTGCTCCTCTTAAGGTCTTCTCACTTGCCTCTTTCTGTGGGTACTTCATGGCATATTGCTCGTATTTGTGACAATGGAAGGATTTAATTTTTGACAAATCTTTCTTCTTTCTCCCTTGGTTGGATTCTAGTTTGGTTTGAGATTTCTTCCCCTTTTCCCTTCTTTCCCTTTCCAACCAATGCAAATTTTTCTTCCTCCTTGCCCTTGGATGAGATCCCATCTCTAGTATTCTGCCTTATTTCATCTTGTACCAAGTCGTACCATAAGTGTTCCCAATTCGGTAGTTTCTCCCTCTCATTCACTTAATCTTGATAGGTATGCCAACTCTTGAGAAGGCCGAGAAGGGATATTCTTACAAAGTCATCCTCTAAAAGAGTAACACCAACTTCTACAAGATCAAAATGAACTTGTGTGAACCTCCTCAGATATTGTAGGGTAAAGTCATTCTTCTACATCTTAATATTTGAAAGTTTATCCTTGACCACCAACATTTTGTGGTCACTACTATTCTAGAACAGATTTGTGAGTGCCTACCACATTCCATAAGGATTTTCTTTCCCATGGAGATTGCTAACAATGGGGTCTCGTACTCCCTCCAATATTATTATCCACACCTTGGCTACATCTTTCTTTGACTGAGCAAGGTTTTGGGCATCAGATTCTGTTGGTTTTGTAACATCTCTCTTGATGTGTTCTAGCAATCTATTGTCATCGAATACCTCCTCCATGTGATCCTTGTATTCAATGAAATTAGAGTTTCCTTCCAAGGAATACTCAAGCCTCACGTTGTTCAAGGTCATAATTTTAGTTCCTAGGAGTTCTTGCTACACTAAACTGCAAATTCAAACCTCCTGAGAAACAAATTCGAAATTCATGCTCCAATGTGAATCCTGTTATGATACAATGTAGAAATTATGGTGTAGATTTGCAACTCATCATGAAGTTTTTTCAAAATCATAAGACATAGACCTACTCTACTACTCTACGAAAGTTAATTCACAATTTAGAACAAAAAATTCAGACATGCAATAAGAAATAAAATACATGCACACAATATTTTTCATGGGGAAAGCAATTTTCTAATAACTCCAATGCCTTCTTTCATCAATCTTATGAATATAGATGTATTTACTCAACTGTGCACAACCTATAAGTCAATAAGCTATCCCTCTGCTCACCAAGAAGCTCAACCCCAAACTTTGTCAATTTCTACCACTACTTGAGCCCCTATTTCCTTGTGCAATTCCTTGAGAAATTAGGCCCCTATTATTTAGGTTTTTTCCAAAATGGATTGCACAATTCCTAAGGTTGATCATGTGACTGCATGCAACACCTGTATGCTCAAGACTAGTCTACAACTAATATTAAACTTCCTTGGAATCTCCACCATAGCTGGGGAACTCGAATTGTTTGCATGCACTAGCAATTTTGGGATGATTGATCACTTAACTAGATGATCATTGCATTCGACTGAAGTCTCACTACACAACTAGCCTTCCGCTAGTTCCTCCAACAGTTAGACCTAGTTTAACTAAAAACAACTTGAGATAACTGACTTTGACTGCTACAAATTAGAAATCACACATGCTTAACTGAACTCTAACTCCTCCAACTCGAATTGATTGAGTAAAATGGGTGACACAAACCATGTCATACAAGCTAATTGCATACAAGTTGTCTGCTGATGTGGAAATTCAAATTTTCTCAATTTAATCAAGGCAAAATCAAATTGAGAATTTCTTGCCACATTTCTCAACAATCCTTCAAGTGAATCTAATCCATGTTGACAATCTAGCACAATAATTTGCTAATAACAAAAACCAATGTATATAAGTAGCGTTCAAAATAAATAAAATAGTAAAAAAACACATATTAAAACACAATCGATGGAGACCCTGAAAATTACTCCAACTATGTTACCACCCATTAACATTCTTCGAAAATGCCTCCATTGCTCCTCTCACGAGGCACACCTCTATTTCATCATCCATCGCCCTAAATCCCATTAGTTGTTGTCAACCTCCATCACTCTACTTCCAGAAGAAACCATCAATAGTGTAAAGATGAACCCCTAATCCTTTACCTTTTTTGCTAGCGCATCATATTGAAAATTTTAAGACAAAATATTTATTTTGTCTTAAAAAATTGTCTTAAAATTCCCCTGCATGTAGTAGTCTAGAATGCAACGACATACTTTAGGAAATTTGTTCACTAAATTATTGCCTAAGGTAAAAGAAGGTTTTAATATGTAAAAACATATCCTACATGGTGCATTTTGATCAACCTAGTAATACATTACTAGGTGATCATTTTTTGGGTGATAACAGATTGTTGCCCAACATAAGAGTTTGAGGAGCACATCGTATGATGTTAATATGTTGTAGCTTCACTTTCACAAAACACTGAAGGGAAGCCATAGGGAGAGAGAGAGATCACTCAAGTAATAGGAAGGAGTGAACTTGGAGGGGATGAAACCTACTTGTGAGATAAAAGTTTCCTTTATTGATGAGTACAAGATCTCAATAAGGTGGGGGAGATATACCCATACCTACAAGATAACCGAGGACAAATGATAATGGCGTGCCTAACAATCTAGGTCTGAGGTACATAGTACATGATACATGATATGCTGGCATCAATGGGGCAAAAAAGGATACAATGAGATAATGATCCCCATATACATAATTTCCTCGAATACAGTGGCCATGATTGATACAATTAAGTATGTTGATTTGAGGAAATGAGACATAATTAAGTATTTTGTATCATCCTAGTTGGTTCTGTTTTTCAGTTGATTCGAAGGAGAATTTTTTGCATTATTTTGAGAGTTATTATTTTATTACAAACAAAAGAGAAAACATTATTTTGCCAAATTTTTAGATTGGACTTGGGTCTGCTTTACCATATTTATCCATTCAAGTTTCTGGGGTCGAGATCGAGCCCCTATCAGATTTGAGGGTCTCTTTTCAATTGTATTGCAAGGCTATGAGATTTGTTGTAGGAAGTACTACCATCTTGACTATAATTTGATTACAGGTCTATAGAAATCCAATGGAAGAGTTCATCTCCTTCTAGTGGGTCAAACACCAAGGGTTCAAAGGCTAAATTCTGAGCACAAGTATCATATCGGATTATATCTGTTTCATTTCAAGATCAATGGTATGAATATATTTTTGTAATCTATATTGGAAAGAGGTTGGATCATTTAAATCTAAGGAGGAGACCCTGCCTTTCGATGCCATTTTTAACTTGATCATAGATCTAAAGTGTCTCCTTGAAATAATTGTGGATTTATTTCATTGGAGGTAAAAGAGGTCAAATTGCAAAGGTTGGAAGGTCGAGTTTCTAAACTTGATCCCAAGGAAGAATATAAATTGTTTAATCAAGCTCATCCTAGGATTGGGGTTAAACCCATAGCCAAACTTGGAGATTGATCACTTGGAAGCCACATTTCTTTTCCAAAGACTAAGGGTTTCAAGGGTCCTTGCTCCATGCATTTTCCAGCATTATTTCTCTTGTAGTGTTTTCTTCTCAGAGATGTACGAAAAGAACCCACTTAAGACTGTGGATGATAAACAATATCAATAATATAAATGGCTTCTAAAAATTGTAGATCTGCAACAAATGATAGAAACAAACCTACGAAAGTCCTAATCTATGCCACAATCATAGTTAAACAACAAAAAGAAACAATAATAAATCAAATAATCCAATGGAAACTATATATACAAAGAATAGATTTTATTATAACACCTGTGAAGGGAACAAATAAATGTTACCGGTCCCCTCTATGGGATGGGTTCTTGGCTATCCTCATACGTCTTCATATTCTTTAAAGTCTCTCTCCTCTATAATGTGAAAACCCATCAAATAAAATGTTTGAGCATAATGGGAACTGAAATGGCAGAGAAATGGAGTGCATCAATGAAAATAATCAGAGTTACAGTAGTGAGTGCAACAATGAAAATAGTCAAAAGTGAATAGCGAATGGAAAACCCTTCTATTTATAAAAAAATATTGAGTTATCCTCGAATAATGAGCAATAATAAAATATTATTAACCCCATTCTCCGAATAACCACTTGGAATATTTTATTGTATTTGGTTAGGAGGGAGAAAATATTTCAACTTTTATTTAGAAATACTGAATAAATAAATGATTTATTTATCATCTCAACAAATTGGTTAAGGAATAATAAAGAAATAATGATTTATTTAATTATTCCCAGGGGATTTTTCAAATTTGACAAGGAATAATAATTAATTATTCCTAGAGAAAAATAAGATAATTAATAATTTATCTGTTGATTTTTCATAATTGGGTCAAATATGATAAGGAATAATAATTGAAAAATGGTTTAATTAATTATTCCTAGAAGGAAATCAAATAAATAGTGATTTATATAATTATTTTGGATGAGTTTAATTATAAATTAGTTAAGAAATGTGGTTTATTACGTAATTTTTCACATTGAAAGAAATTTTACTATTGTAAAATTCACTTTACATGGTGTAGTTCGATCCCTCTATTAAATTAGGCTAGATGATCAGTATTTGGTGATATCAGATTTCCCCCCAACGTACGAGTGTTAGGAGGAAAACATATGACCGAACTATGTTGTAAAGACACAATCAGTACACAACAAAGTGGAGTGAGAGAGAGAGAGAGAGAGAGACCAATACAACTAAAGCAGGAGGATAGGGAAAGAGGGGGCAAGACCAATGCAAGTCACCTTTTATGTTGTGTTACTGGACCTCAAAGAGGTGGGGGAGGCATACATATACCCGCTGAGATAACTTAGTACAAAAATAATGGTGTGTTGAGAAACATCAAACTGTGCAATGAAGTACATGTTGAATGGTACATGACATGTAGAACAATCGAAGAAGCCCTGTTGAACAAGGAAGGGATCTGCAAAACTAAATGGATCATCTAAAGGAGATGTGCATACTACGAACACTGTAATTTGTAGGAACCGAACCCATTATTTTTGCGGAACTGCATCTAAGGCTGTAGCATAATATGAATGCATCCGAGCATGTGGGGGGCCACCTAAAGGGCCACCCCCTCATGAGGTCTCAAATATCTCACGCACACCTAGGAACCACTCGTACAATTTGTTGCATCACTCGACCATCGAGTGTATGGATCACGAACATGAAACAACCAAGTCAAAGGGCAATAATCAGTCCCTCTACTCAATCCAAAATACCGAACAAGAATGGAAGCTGGAACCAATATACACTGCCCTCTAGGTCGTTGTTATGGAATAAATGAGCTGATGTCGACAGAATAAGGCCCACGATAGGTGAGGCAATGAGGATCCTCAACTAAGGTATGAGGGAAAATAGTAATGTGACTGATGGACTGACACTAGGTATAATGGAAAATGAGGGATTGAGGGATAAATAGACGACTTCTCTTGTTAGAGCATAAAGTGCATGGTTGACCTGGTAGCAATTGACTCAACTCCGGATGGGATGCAGGCAGTATGAATGGAGGCCAAAATTGGCAATACAGGATGAACGGTATCAAAATATGGATGGAATACTATGATTTGATATAATGGGATATGAAACAGACTCCATGGATGCAAGGCTGACTCATCACAGATGCTCTGAACAAGGGTGACTCGATGACACTGCCACACAGAATAGGCCCGGTGGGGACCATGAAAAATGAGTAAATGACGGTTACACATGATGAAAATTGACACGTGAGACTACAAGTTCCAAGGGAAGGTGGTCCCCAAATTACAAGCGTCACATATGAAGAAATCGGATTTTGAGAGGCGACGAAGTGACCCTTCTTGGAAAAATGGCTTCCTAGTGAAGTTTCAAATCATCCAAATCTAAGAATGACTCATTATAGTACTCGATGAGAGATTTCCAATGATGTTGATGATTCGTCAAGCTGAGCTACCATTTGGTCAAAGCGGGGGACAGAAAAATTGTGGATTTTTCTATGAAAGGACATTTTTCCTCCGATTCAAATTCATTTTTTATGTTATTTGTGGTAAATTCGGAGAGGAGGAACAAGCCCTAAATCTTGTGGATATCATAGCAAACAAACTGGCCATCAGAATCAGGATCTGTGACTTTCAGGTAGGTGGGCTTACTCATCTCTTCAATTTCAGTTATTTATTTCGTGATTTTTGGCTCCTGACAGCTCCTCGGGAGACCCTTGCTCCTCTTCACGGTCTAATCACACTTTCTGTGCCTAGAAGTGTAATTTGAATCACAGGAAATGGGTGAAAACTTGTGAGCTCACACTTTCTCGGCATAAAACTGCGATTTGGGGCTGAAAAGAGGGGTGGTTTGCTCACTTGGTGGAGGATGTAGGTTAATTAGTGTAGACCAGTGTTTTCTTCTCTCAACTGACAAGACATGTGGTGTTTCACAGGCATGGCAGAGCTAAAAATCAGCTGGTGTGAGTGAGACTTGGATACCGTTTGATCCGAGATTCAGATGGATCAGGGGGTTCGAGGCGCATTGGCTCGCTATGGGGTTCTCAAGTTGGTAGAGAACCCATTGATAAGGCTAGGTGAGCCCTTGGGATCCAAACCATGAGGTATTTGTCATGCGGGGGCACAATATTGAGCTCACATTACAAGATATTTATTTCTTCACCGGACTCCCTCCCCTCAGAGTGGTGGGGCATATACATCTAGTGTTTCCTTGTGGGAGAAACATTACAAAGTTTGTGGGGCACCATTGTCCATAGGATGTCCATGTGAAGGGCACAACTATCCTGATTGGTGATTTAGACTGGCTAGAGACATAGGTTGTTTCCACAACTATGCTACGCGTCTTGGGTATCCATGCGTTCCACCACATCACTGGTGGGCAAATGATGCTGGTTGAGAGTGTTTTGGCTAGGACCTACTATGGGTAGGCCGAGATGAAGCTGTCGTCGGTGAAAGGATAGTTAAGTCTATGCAGGGGAGCCATGACTATGTTTTTGGTACAGTATTGTGCACATTCTTCTTTGAGAAGATACCCACCATCCTTCCTCATGTATAGATCCGATATGGGGGCCCACAGGAGCTCAGGATCTGCCACTGGGTGTAGCTACTGTGGAGAGTCGGACAGGTGTTCCAACCCACGGTTTTTGCACATTGGGATCAGATGCCCCTCTAGATTGATGATTATCTTTATAGCGGGATGAACTATCAGGGAGATCCTGACTTGCCACTTTTGCTCAGGCAAGCATGGGGACCAAACAGTAATTGTTAAGTTGCTATCTTTATGGTGCATTTCATATTTTTATCACATGTCTATGGTACTAAGTGTAAAATATGTGGTATGCAGACATAGCAACGGTAAATTGGCAAGAAATGTAAGATGAGCCACAGTGCCCGTGGCTGCAGATTGGGGAACATCGTCATCTTGTCGCGGTCTAAAGGATAGTGTGCTACTCATTTATCTACACCGTAGATGTGGGGTACTCTTGACCAGAGTTTCTAAGTGCGGATTGCATGAGCTATACGATCGATACATATATGAGTGTAATGGCCTTCCCTTAGAGTGGGTAGGTATCATGTGATGCATGGCGATGGTTGGTCATGCAGTACGTGATCTACGTGCAGGTGGGACAGAGCGTTTAGTGCGTGATCCTTCGAATAGTGACTAGACATGGGGACATGTGGGTCCCTTTGATTTTGATTTTTGTAACATGTGATGGGCATGTCAGATGTATTTAGAGCTATGGGCTCCGAACACTTATATGATACATAATATGATTATGCATTTTTATATGACGATGATGGTTCGCCATGTGTTTTGTTTATGGTTGTCTTCTATGATATACATGTGATAAATGCCAATCTAGAATGTTATTTGCAATGGTATATACATAGTTATTTTTGGCTCTAGGAACTTGACTAAAAGTAATGGTTTCAAATTCACGTACCAACAGCTTAACACGCAGATATTTTCTAAATATGACTTGGTTATGCACACGATACACACCATTCAATTGCATGACAAGTACCAAGGAATATAAACGAACATGAAGATGAAGGATGTGATGAGAAAGGGAATCGACTAACAAACCTATCACTGCATCATATTTAGCCTGGTTATTGGTGGCAAATCCAATGCACAGGTCGTTATGCAAGGGGATGAAAATGGCCTAGGCTATTGAGGCTATATTCATGGAGAAGTGACTTGCACCATCAATGTGACCGATATATGGTGTGGATGATGGATCCATATGAAAGGTACAAAAGACGATGGATGAGATGATGCATCCTACCTAACTTCATGACAGAAATAAAGACATGTAAATGAAAGATATAATCTATGAGAAAAAATTCTTTAGGTAGATTGCATTGGGATTATTAGGAAGGAAATGGCCTTTAGAATCCTCCAAAAAATATTCCCCCTTGCCTAATTGAAAGGGTAATTAGGGGTAGACATAGCTTCCATTATGTCCTCATCAAAATGGAAGATGAGCAGACGAGACCAATATTGACTACATCATGCGGTGTGGTACCTAGTGCATCAACCTGAGAAAGAAGGTTCACATACGCATCATATGGAATGGTAGCTGACGAGATAGTAGATGAAGGATATATGTATGTTGAGACTTGGGATTCTGTCAAAAGAGGTTGAATCGAAGCGTGCTCAGAAACCTCAGAAAGGATTGCCTACGAGGAACTCAAGGATGATGATAGGTAAAGGATATGGCCCGTGGTGTCCATCATCACAACATTTGGGGAAGGGATCACGATGGTGGGACCGGATTCCCCCTATTCTGGTTTACTATTGGTACAAAAATCCATAGGAAGAGGAGAAGGTGATCCATTATGAGTCGTCTCGTATTCGTGAAGTGCCTTGAGGAAATCACAAAATTTGTTGAGATGAGGGCAACAATGGGAGTAGTCACCATGATGATCACACAGGGCACAAGGGTGATTTTTGCGTAACGTTCTAAGTTTCTTGGGTGGACCCGGTAATTAACATGGACTTTAGTGATATTTGACTCAGGGAACATTTCATGAACCAAAGGTTTGAGATGAGGAAGCTCAGGACAATTATTGGTCACGTGCCCCACAACTTTACACAAAGTGCATAGAGGTGACAACTTTGGGGCCTTGGGGAGTAGAGGAGGTTGGGGAGCCTTGTCCTTAGGTTCTTTCCTCTTAGCTTTTCCCCCCTGTCCAGATGATTTCGCAACAAGAGTGGGTTTCTCTTAAGGTTGTGATGGAACTAAAGTAGTGGTAGGGGCTATAGGGACCAGTTGAACCAGGTCAGAGCACGATAAGGTCTTAGCTGACCAGGAAGAATGCTTGCAGGGGGATCAATGTACTATACGGGGATCCCTAAAGTCATGTTAGGAAGGACCAATGACGCCATGACATGGACATAAAATATTGCTGGAGGGGGAAATAAGAAAGGTATCTGGTTTGTAAGGTAATGTCCCGGCGGAACAAATATTAGATCTTTGAGACCTGGAGGACAGTTCCTAGGGAAGATAGGAGAGGCACCCAAAAATGGAGGAGGTCCTGGGGGGTGGATCTGGATGGCTCTGTTGGGATGGTAACTGCATGGTGCGAAGGAGCTCATTGTGGATCGAATGTACCAAATTGCTTGAGCACAACCCATGACGGTGAAATATTTAGGCTCTAAGATGAGAGGGGGAGGACTAGGGAAAGAACCCAAAAATGAGAAATCTTTATAGAGGAGTTGAAGACTTCTTATCTAAGTAAAATCCTTGGGAACAGACTTTGTTGCCACCTAACTTAAAAATTTACTTTGCTTTTCTGAGGTCCTTACTTGCTCGTCTGCAGACTGAAGCATGGCTTGCAACTTCTTTGTTACTGTCGCACAGCCATAAAATTGTTCTCTAGCCTTGGATAGGACATGACCCATAGCCTTGATCTTCGCAGGTGCACTTAAACATTCATAACAATTACCGGTCATGAAAAACAGAATGAAAAGCAGAATGATTGACACACAGACTGCAACTTTAAAAGAAACAAAGGATATGAACACCAAATGCAAATGGAAGCACTTACTACTCTTGATTTAGAAGAAACCAATGTGAAAATCTAGGGGTTAGTGTTCCAAGCTTCCACAACACTCTATCCTCATTCTGACATACAATTAAATAAAAACTTAGAAACCGAACAAAGAAAAACCCATTAAGTTTTCTAGCTAATTACTTCAGATTTACTTCAAATACTTTAAAGTAAGCATCACAAGAATTAACATAAATAAACCAACCTACCCACTTGCCATGTTCTAACACTTGTGATATATTACAGGTATATCTCGTTTCTTCCATTCTTTGAGATCAAATACATTCATCCCATATGCCCAACCACAAGCATTAGGATCAAAGTGCCTAGCTATGTGTGGATTGGAAAAAATAAGGTATTTGTCAAACTGGCGAAAGCTTTCTCCACAAGTTTCCACTGAACCATTAACCTTTCCATGAAGATCTACTGACCACAAGGGTGTCAAATCTCTCTGCACCAAAATATCATCATCCCAGAAAAGGATCTTGTCCAGTTTGGGATAAACTTGTGGAAGATAGAAACGAAGATGATTTAGCATGGATAAATATTTTGGATTTATATATTCCAAATTGGAGGAATGTGCTGAGAGTGTAGTCAAGTGATCTACCTTGAAATAATTCTCTTTCATAGCTGCAGATTCAAGTTGGCGAAGCAAAGGGAAATAGGAGGAATTGAGCCATTTAAAATCATCAATATGTTCTACATGTATCACAACCTTCCTTGGGGGATTAAGTAAAAACCACATTTTCGTGGCCCCAAAATTTAACTTGTCTGTGACAAGATGTAGTACACGTTTCTGAGATTCCTGCAAACACAAGTAAATCACCTACAATGAGATCCAAATATTAAATGTAAAATGCAGCAAAACTATTGGACTTCCAAACTTTAGAGTACTTTAAATTCATAA
Organism: Pinus taeda; assembly: GCA_000404065.3. NCBI lineage: Eukaryota > Viridiplantae > Streptophyta > Pinopsida > Pinales > Pinaceae > Pinus > Pinus taeda. Next base: position 12,222 of record APFE030186031.1, read on the forward strand.
CACTTCACCTTAGCATTCATGATAGTTTAATTCACAACCACAGATGCAGCCAATACATTGTCAGAAAATAATGCATAGTGATAAAGAGTTGGATCCTCCAACTTGTCCTTTTTAGGAAATTTCGATTTTCAAGGGCAAGCAAGTAATAATCCATGGTCAATCGCATGGACAGACAGTGCAGGCCCTTGGGAATAGCCTTTGCTGCCAGCTGAATTCAAAATGTACTTTGCTTTTTCAAGGTCCTTCTTTGCTTGTCTGCAGACTGAAGCATGGCTCACAACTTCTTTGTTACTATCCCACAGTCATAAAATTGTTCACTAGCCTTGGATAGGACATGACCCATAGCCTTGATCTTCTCAAGTGCACTGAAACATTCATATCAATTATCAGCCATTAGAAAGAGAATGAAAAGAAGAAATATTGACACATAGACTGCAACTTTAAAAGAAACAAAGGATATGAACACCAAATGCAAATGGAAGCACTTACTACTCTTGATTTAGAAGTAGCCAATGTGAAAACTATTACCTTTGAGTTAGATCAGAATCTTCATTAGCCTCACCCAATGGACGCTGACATTCTTTAATACGAAGCATCAATTCATGGTATAAATCAAGATTATTACTAGCCTAGGAAGTGCTTGAATACACCCTAGCCATGATCAGTTGGTCTCGCACCAATCTAACAGTGGAGTTAGAATTCTCGTTCTCTTTCTCCATCATCCAAATGCTGTATTTTCCTAGGACAGCAGAATGTACCTCCTTCGAATGTTTAATTGTTGCGTTTTCAAGCTCAAATCATTTTTCTTCATCCTGTCGAATCAGCTCTATTGAGCTTTTCTCCCTCCTCTTTTGTATTAATTGTTGTAAGCATTAAACTACTATAAATTAAAGCATACTATGCTAAAATCTAAGAAATATAAAATTTTTCTATTGGAGAAGTAACATTCAAAAAGGATTTTGGAAAACAATATAACAATTCCCTTTTCCATGAGAACAAAAAGTAGTGATCTAGTGCAGCAAAGAATTTTACCCTCCGGGAAACTTTTGTTGGACTTTCTTCAAGATGAAAATGGTTTCATTACAACAACCATTGTCCTGGTAGTTTGACTAGACATTACCTTATAGTAGGCTACCAACATCATAGATCAGTTAACTAGGGAAAATCAAAACTTACCATCAAGAGCATTCTCTTTGACATCTCAACGTTCACTTCCTGTGTCATCCTCTTGAAACCTCATAAGAAATTCTTCGTCATTGGAAGTGTTTTTTTGCGCCTAATCATTCATATTACCCTTCTCAATATTTTCCTTGCCTTCTTCATTGAAGATCACACCATCTTGTTGTGAATGTAACTTTTCTAAGTTGTCTCCAGAAGTCGTTTCCCTCTGCTTGATGTACACCGTTAGAAATAGAGAAGCACCCCTGCCAATGTTAGTTTTCACTTCCTGCTTAATACAACCCTACTCAACTACATAGATCATCATCACATAGGTTTCCTTACATGTTCAATAGAGAAAATAACCAAAATATTCACCAATCATACCTTAGAGTTAGTAATATCCCTTTGGTTTACTTCTGTTGGGTTGTGTTATATTCTTTCCACATAGTTAACAGGGGGTCTGAGGGGTACCCGTAACCCCACTTAGGTTGGGCAGACCCACCTATGGTTTTGTGCATGATTTTCGCACATGTTTTTTGGACGCGATGGTTTTCTGTCCATGGTATTGGATGCTTCAGCATGTATAAATATGTATTGTAACATTGAAAGGAACATATATG